>AWOL01S0037375.1:104235-170828 GCA_000715115.1 Nicotiana otophora | reverse complement strand
AAAAAAGGGACGTTAGTACCGTCGAATAGTACTAGTATGAAAACTAAACACCAATTTAAGAATTTAGAAATACAAGATAATTATGATGAACCAGTGCGGCAATAGAATAATATAGATAACTGTCTCAACCATATCAAGCTTATTAAAAGCTATCAACAACATTTATAGGATTTAAGATGAGATCCTATGTAACCATCTTCACACAAAGCGGTCCCGCCGCCTCACCCAATGTATGCAGTTGGAAGTGTACGTACAATACCACAACTCTAATCAAGCGGCCCTACCGCCTCACCCCAATATATGCGGGTGGATATATAACCACAGTACTAAGAACTTATACAAAGCGTCTATGCCGCCTCACCCTAATGTATGCGGGTGGTGGTGCCACAACAATACCAAACCAATAGACAAAGCGGTCGTACCGCCTCACCCCAATGTAAGCGGGTGGAGGTGCAGTCCCACAATATCATAATCGCTACACAAAGCAGTTATGCCGCCTCACCCCAATATATATATGCGGGTGGAGGTGTATCACAATCACAATCTCTATACCATAATCCCCACACAAAGTGGTCGTACCGCCTCACCCCAATGTATGCGGGTGGAGGTGTATCACAATCACAATTTCTACACAACTTGGGATAATACCTTTCACATAAATCACGACTAGAAATTATAACATGTGGATACGTAATTCATAGTTTGGGACACATCCTCAATTTATAATGCAATATGATAAGAGCATTTGAAATAAGAATTGAACATATATTTTCATCACAAAACTTATCGGAATACTCGATTTAAAATCAACATCTCGGAACTCACAAGGATAATGAGAATTCCAACTCTTAAAGAAGAGTTTAGCCAACATACCTCACTTGAGATTCCTTACACTCTAAATGTTCCGGAATTCTTAGCAACTTTAATCTATTTTAGAAATATAACAAATTAAACCAAAATTAGGAAGATGATCATGGTTCTAGCTCATTTGAGCATTTAATCAAACACTAGATGCGCATTAAGTTTTCAAGATCCTTTTATGGAGGATTCCATCATCCCACAACCCAACCTTTACCATTTTTAGCTCAATAATCTTCCTACACCCATTGATAACACATGCATGTAAAATAACCAACCCTCTTGCCCAGAAATTATCTTGCTTATTATCCATTTCTACACAAAATTCGAAATTGAGGGTTAGGGTGTAGAATCTTACCTCTAGGATGAAGACCTAGTGAGTTTCCCTTCTCAATCTTCCAAAACTTGGTCAAGAATTGAAGAACAATTATTGGAGAATACCTTCTCACTCTAGGTCACCCTCTCTCTCACTCTAAAATGTCATATAATAGCTCAAAAATGACCCAAAGATTGTATTTAACGAAATAGGGTCGGGTTTTAAAAACCCAAAAATGAAGCTCCAGAACAGGTTATGCGGATCGCATATCGGTCGCATAATTGGGGTCTAAAATGACCAAAATTTTGCCTGAGTCTGCGGTCACTATGCGGTCCACATAATAGTTATGCGGTCACATAGTACACCGCATAACAGTTATGCGGTCGCATAGTCGACCACATAATTGCTTCCAGTTGAGCCAATTAACTGCCTCACTCTGCGGTAATTATGCAGTCCGCAGAGTGATTCTGCGGTCGTATAATGGACCGCAGAAATGCACATTTCTGCCAAATATTTTCCTTTACTTTGCTATGCATTGTTCAACAGAAGAATTTCTATAATCCTCAAACACGTAAGCATAGTCCGGCACCATGAAACATTATTTTCTTTGTAAATTTTACCAGGCCTTACACTTAAGTACTTTGAAATTTTTTGGGGTGTTATAGTTTTGGGCTTAGGCGTGTGTCCAGATTTGGATTGGACGCCCGTAGGTTAATTTGATGCATTTTGGAAACAATTAGAAGTTGATATGATTGGACGCCCGGGTTGATTTGATATGTTTCCGCACTAGTTGTAGAAGTTGAGATTTCATAGGTTTATTAAGGTTCATTTGAGGTGTGATTCATAGTTTTAACATTGTTTGATGTCATTTGAGGCCCCGAGTAAGTACGCATTATGATTTGGGATTGGTCGGTATGATTGAACAGGGTCCAAGGAACCCGGATATGTTTCTTGTGGAGGTTGCTGAAGATTCTGTATACTGGTATCTTCGTACCTGCGGATGAGGCACCACAAGAGCAAATATTTGGAGTGCAGGTGTGACTTTGGTTGGAGAAGGCAGGCACCGCAGAAGCGGTCATCCAGCCGCTGAAGCGTAAGCGCAGAAGCGCTAGGGTTGTCCTGGTGCGAGGGTGGCGGAGGTTGGAGTGAGCACATATGTGATGGTTTTTTTGCATTTGCGATATCGCAGATGCTGTGCGTGAAGTGCAAATTTGAAAGGTCCTATGTGCAGTGGTTCTCAAAGGTGCGAGATTTTTTCGCAGAAGCGGTCGTCGCAGGTGCGTGTTTTTTGTTCCCAAAATCGGAAATGCTGGGCAAAAAGTTTAAATTCGAGGGTTTGGTTTCATTACTCATTTTTGGACATAGGGAGCTTGGTTAGTGACGATTTCCTGTGGGTTTTTAAAGAAATTCATTCGGGTAAGTGTTCTTTACCCGAATCTTATTGTATTTCGTGAATCCCTTGTTATTTTCATCATTTAATTAGTGATGTAAGTTGGAAATTTGGGAAACAATTATGAAAACCTCTTAGACGAAACTTTGGACATTTGAAAGGCGATTCGAAGTCGGAATTGAGTAATTCTTGTATGGTTTGACTCATTATCGAACGGGTGTTCAGATTTTATAATTTTGGTTGGGTTCCGAGATGCGAGCCTGAGGTTGACTTTTTGAGTTGACTTTTTATTTCTTTTTCAAGATCGAAGCTTTAATAGCCAAAATTATTTTCTATGATTTTTATTTATGATTTTTAGTTAATTTGGCTAGATTTGAGCCATTCGGAGATTGTTTCACACGAGAAGGTCATTTTAGAGTATCGGTCTAGCTTCTTTGAGGTAAGTATATTGCCTAACATTGTGTGGGGGAACTGCCCCTTAGGATATGAGTCATTTTTGCTAATTGTGTCATGTTAATGCCGTGTACCCTAGGTGACGAGTACGTACTCGGGATTAATTGTGGAAATCTAACCATTTAGGGCTCTTCGGTTCTTATGTTCATTAAAAATGAAGTTGTCTTATCATGTTAAATCCTCCACTTACTATATTCACCCTTACGTGTCGTATTTGGAGTTGATTGATTCATGTTCTACCCTTGTTTCCAATAAACTCTTATATGCCTTAATTGAAGTTGTCGCCTCTTTTATTGCCATGCTGTCTTTTCCGTAATTGCTTAACCTTAATTGAAGTTATTGTTATCTTTTGCGTAATTGCTTAACCTTAATTGAAGTTATTGTTGTCTTTACCGTAATTGCTTAATGTTAATTGAAGTTTTTGTTATCCCTTTCATTGTTGACCTATCCTTATTTGGAACCTTTGATTCATGCTATATCTCTTATCGCCGAGTTGTACTTATGTGGAATCATTGTTACACATTATCTCTCCCCTTGTTAATCTACTCTTGTTGAAACCAATACTACCTGTGGTGTCTTTCATTGTGGGTAGTATTTTAAGTAATTTGAGATAATTCTTAATTATGTGGGTAAAATGGTTAATTATTGAATTAGTGGGGGATTAATAAGTTGATTAAGGAAAAGGGGTGAAAATTTGGATAAGTTTAAGTGCATTAACGTGGCAGCATGGGCTATTGAACCAAATGACTCATTTAAATTGGTGGCATGTTAGGAGAATTTTTGGATTAAATACTCCCCACAAGTGGGGCCCACACCCATTAATATACAAAGCTTCTCTAAACTACAAACATTGAGATGCCTGCTACAAAGTAACGTATGGGATTTATCAAAGAAGGAATTCATATGAATCCTTTACAAGGCTTAGATGGCAACGTGATTTTCTTCAGCAAACTTATACAAAAGTATGTCCAAGACAAGCAATAAGAAGCCACGAAATTCATACAAGATTAGAGATAGCAACGTGATTTGCTACAATAAAATTTCATACGAAGTTATACTACGCAATAGCAACGGGATTTGCAATTCTAACGGAGCTTGGTATAATATTTCTCAAGAACATCATAAGGAATGTTTCCCTACTCTGATCCGCCGTTATGTGTTTCGTCGCGATTGGCATGTGTTAGAAGAATTGTCAAGAACGCGGCGCCTACCACATCCTCGGCCTCTCGTGGCCTTAGCCGGTGGTACTGGTGGTTGTCTATCCTGTCTGGTAGCACGTGTCCTCACCATCTGTGAGAGAATAGGATACAAATGATTAGTTACCGAAACAACAAATCTGCACGACAAGAATAGAAGAATGTGAAATTTCTTAAGTGTTCGGCAGCCTCCCGAAGATAAGTACAGACGTCTCCGTACTGATCTGCAAGACTCTACTAAACCTACTCATGACTCATGAGACCTATGTAACCTAGGCTCTGATACCAACTTGTCATGACCCAACATGCTAACCTGTCGTGATGGTGCCTACCGAGTTGAATAAATGGATTATATGTGGATTTAAAACATGAAAAGTTATGGAAATTGTGGAATTTTGGTAAAAAACCTAGAATGTGGTATTTTTGGATTTTGACCACACAATTGAACATGGAATTAGGAATAAATTATATATTTAAATTCATGGTATTATGGGTAATGATTATCTTCAAGAAATTTCGAAATCCGGGTACGTGGGCTCGAGGGTTGACTTTGTTGACTTTGCGAGCGGAGTTGAGAATTGTCATAAAATAATTAATTATGAGTGTTGGAGTATATTTTTATTGGTTTGCATGTTGATTGACTGGTTTCGGATCGTTTGACTTTTAATTGAGAAGTTAGAAAGGTATTGGAACTTTAGAGCGAGGTAAGTCTCCTATCTAACTTTGTGAGGGAGAAACTACCCCGTAGGTATTAAAATTGTTATGTACTGCTAGTTGTGGGTGCTACGTACACACGAGGTGACGAGAGTCCATACGTAACTAAAAGCATGTTTATGTCCGGGTAGACTTATGACTTTATCATATAATATTTGAATTATTTGAACTCAATTTGCTAGCTTAATTAATTGAGTTTATAATTGAAATTGATTTGGGAATATATTTGGCCGAGCTTTATCACCTTGAGTTGTTTGGCGAGATATTTCATAAACGATAAAAGTCATGCTTACTTTGTGCTCCTTTACCTGTGTTGTAAGAATGTGGCTCGTAATTCGATAAGTTTCTTCCTTTCCTGTGGATCGGGCAGAACGCCTTGGCAGTATATTGAGATGCATTTCTGGTTTGCGCCGGTCGACCCTCGCAGTGTACACACCACTCTGGATCGGGCCGTAAGACCTTGGCACAATCGTACGTGATACCGCTAGCAGTTCGGATATTCATGAGATTCCCCCATTATTTAGGCCTGACATTTATATGGTATTCCTTATTCGTTTGAGATTTGCACATGATATTTTCAAATCTGTTGAGATAGTATATGAGATTTGAGAGATTTATATCGCCAAAAGAAATGTTTGAGGACTATGTGACTTATAGTTTTACCTCATTATTACTGTTTTGCTTCATATATGTTTACAAATTATCATAATTATTTATTGGATGACTAGTAAGTGTCGATGTCGATCCCTCGTCACTACTTCTTCAGGGTTAGGCTAGATACTTACTGTATGCGCATTGATTTACGTACTCATGCTACACTTCTGACAGGTTCATTTGGTGGCCATCTTGGCGCGTAGGCGCAACTGCTGAGGGGACTTTATGGTGAGATGCTTTCTACGCTACGTACCGCAACCCACAGAGTCTCCATCATATTACTTACTTTATCCTGTCTAATTTTCATTCCAGACTGATGTTATATTATTGTACTCCTTAATAAATGATCATGCATTTGTGACACCGGATTTTGGGGTATCCTAGTTGATGTTTATGGATTTGCATATATTATCACCTTTTATTTTTATGCCTTACTAATTATGTATGTACCCATGATTTTAAATTCGTAAATTTCTTTACTTAATAAACATTTATGATTTTGAAAGTAATAAAGTGGACAACTTACGTGATAGTTCACCGTTGGCTTGCCTAACATCGATGTTGGACGCCATCATGGCCTATAGTAGGGTTTGGGTCGTGATAGCTTGGTATCAAAGCTTTAGGTTCACTTGGGTCTCATGAGTCATGAGCGAGTCTAGTAGAGTCTTGCAGATTGGTACGAAGACGTCTGTACTTATCTTCGAGAGGTTACATGGTTGTTAGGAGAATTTTCCTTCTTGATTCCTTGTCGTGCGATCTGATTCCATTGAAGCTTATGCCTTCATTTTCTTCCTACTCATTCTTATGTGATGATGAGTGCTTGTTATCAATTGAGCAGCAAGGAGTGGTAGTGGTACTGCATATGTGGTGTAGGATATTTTTCCCTGCGTATTCGAGCGGGCTATTATCGTCGTCTTGTGGAAGGGTGTTTACTTGTTTCAGCCCAATGTTAGTGTTTCCTACAGTTTCGAGGCTACGCACAATATATTATGAGTTTTATGCGTTGTTATCGTGCATCGTTGGTGTGAATGGTAGGTTGCACATTTTTGTGCTGCGATAGTGAATGACTTGAAGGGAGGATTACTCGGGTCATGGTTTAGAGGTTCGGCATTTAAGTCCGACGAAGGAAAGGAAACTGGACTCTGGATGTTCAGGCCTTGGTTGACGGAGTAGCGAGATTTGATATTTTCGAACGTGGTAGAATGTTCATTTGTGGTGTGGTGTTGTCGTCCTTGTTGGAATGCATTAAGGCTCATTGGTGTTAGGGTCTCCTTTGATTTGCCTTTGGGGCAGGGTGTTGTGGAACGATGCCTAAGCAGCGGTTATTAGAGATGGTGGTGTATGGCAGCTTTAGAGTCGAATCCGTGCTTCTAATGTTGATGGCTCGAGGGAGATGAGCTTTATGGAGGCTCAGAGTTGGTGGCAATTTATCTGTGCAGGTGCTACAAAGATGGATTATGATTTGAGGCAGCATTTTGGCAGCAAAGTAGGGGGAAGGACATGGTGGGAGGAGTCTCGCGGTGGTTGAAATCCTAGAAGGTCAAGTATGAACAACAGAGACCGAGCAGTTGCTTAAGGAGATGGTTTAACCGAAGTGGGAGTGTCAGAGTAGCGTATGAATTCTGTGTTAGGATAGCCACATGCTTTGAGAAAGTTTGGAGCAATTTGGGGATCATGGTGGACAATGACTAATTCTATGAATTTCATTTGGGATGGTGACTGAGGGAGTTTGAATATGACGGAAAGGAGTTTTCTAGGAATGTAGAGTCGTGTGAAATTTTGATAATCGTTTTGGGATGCAACATGACTTAGAGTTTTGGAACGTATAGTTGAACCTTCAGTTGATGCTAATAGGGAATGAACGGACTCTTACAACTGGTGGACGAGTATAGGCACAAGAGGGTTTACTGATTTTGTGGGAGTTGTAACCAGGGCAATGTCACTGGAAGACGTCGATATAGAATTACACAGGTGGGCTATCTCCTATGAGCAGGCTAGCATTTGCGTGATTTTTGATGAAGTTCTTACGAAGAGTTCTACTTTCTCCCCAGCAGGAGGCATGTACTGTGACGTGAGCTTACATCGCTTGAAGAAGATGGTACGACTGCCTGGAGGTCGAATGTGCGATTGTGGCTGATAGTTCAGAATGTTTATGAAAAGTTTAACAAGAGATTACGAGGAATTTGGCGGGTTAACGTTGCGAGATCATGGTAATTGAGAAGTAGGAGTCATTGCGGGTTCTAGATTTATGTGATTGTAGCTTAAAGCTAAGTGGGGGAGCCCGCCATCTACATTTGGGTCACGTGGTTATGTGACTTGGCAGTATCGGGTTATCGGTCAATACCCAATCAATACCAATTTCCCTGAAACATAATAAGAGTTGTTCAACATAACGAATAGCTAATCTAATCATGAACAATATGATCAAGGAATACCACAATTACAATAATAAGACTCACTCGCATGTTATGACTCGCCAACAATGCATAGGTACTCGTCACCTCACCTATATGTTTTACTCAACATACAAACACGTAGCAAATAAGCGAATAATGCCTAATCCCTCAAGCCAAGGTTAACCACGACACTTACCTCGCTTCGAAGGCCACTGAATACTCAATCACAGCTTTTCCTCTAGAATCCACCTCCAAACCACTCATATCTATTCAAAAACGACTCAATAATATCAAATATTTCTAAAGGAATCAATTACATAGCATAGATTTAGATTTCTCAAACTTTCCCCCACAAAGTCAAAAATTGACCCCGGACCCTCTTGGTCAAAACCAAAGGTTCGGACCAAAATCCATTTACCCATTCACCCCCGAGCCCGAATATGCAATTAGGTTTGGAATCCAACCTCAACTTGAGGTCTAAATCCCATTTTCCCAAAAATCCCTAATTCTACACAAACCCCCAATTTCTATCATGGAAATCCTAGATTTTAGGTTGGAAATTCATGAAATATAATGGGTAATTGAAAGAAAATGGTTTAGAATCACTTACCAACACTTTGGGGAAGAATTTAGCTTGGGAGAATCGTCTCTAGGCCGTTTGGCTTTTGAAAAGTTGAAAGAATGGCTTAAGTCCCGTAATGGGACAGTTTAATAGCTGGGGGACGGTGTTTATCGCTTTCGCAAGGACACTGTCGCGTTCGCGAAGAGCAGAGCTTGCCAAGCTTACGCGAAACTCTTATCACATTCGCGAAGGCTACGCCCCCCTGGACTTAGCGTTCGTGTGTCCTTGCTCCCGTTTGCGATGAAGAGTGACTGACTCCCTCCCCCAGGTCCCAAACACTACGCGTTCGCGTTGAGCTGGTTGCATTCACGACGGGTAAAGCCCCCATCGCTCCGCGTTCGCGACCCAGCCTTCGCCTTCGCGAAGAAGCAAAATTGACCCAGCCCAGTTTCTACTACACGTTTGCAAGAGTGCCTTCGCGAACGCGAAGAAAGAAACCAGAAGGCACTAAAACTGCAGAAACCAGATTTTTCCCAAGTCCAAAACATCCCGCAGCCTATCTGAAACTCACCCGAGCCCTCAGGGCTCCAAACCAAACATGCACACAAGTCTAAAAACATCATACGAACTTGTTCGCGTGATCAAATCGACAAAATAACACCTAGAACTACGAATTTAGTACCAAATCAAATGAAATTCTTAGGAACACTTTAAAATTTCTATTTTCACAACAGAACACCCGAATCACGTCAAACAAACTTCGTTTCTCACCAAATTTCACAAATAAGTCATAAATATTATATTGGACTTATACCGGGCTCCAAAACCAAAACTATGGACCCGGTACTAACAATTCCAAACCTCAATCAATTCTTAAAGACCTTAGATTGTCAGACTTTTAAGTTTCCTCAAAAATTCATAACTCGAGCTAGGGACTTCCGAATTCGATTCCGGGCATACGCCCAGGTCCCATATTTCGATAAGGACCCATCGAGACCGTCAAAATGCGGATCCAGGCCCGTTTACCAAAAATGTTGATCGAAGACAATTCAAATGAAGTTTTTAGGCAAAAATGCTTATTTTTATCAGTTTTCAACATAAAAGCCTTCTGGAAGAATACTCGGACTGTGCACGCATATCAAGGAAGTCTAAGATGAGGTTTTTGAGACCTCGTAATGTAGCATTAGGTTCTAAAATATAAGATGACCTATCGGGTCATCACATTATCCACCTCAAAAACAACCGTTCGTCCTCAAACGAACATAGAAAAGTACATGGGTTGGTGAAAAGATGTGGATATCTACTGCGCATGTCCGACTCGGACTCCCAAGTAGCTGCATCGATGGGCTGACCTCTCCATTGCACTCGAACTGAAGGATAACTCTTTGATCTTAACTGGTGAACCTGCCGGGCTAGAATAGCCACCGACTCCTCATCGTAAGTAAAATCCTTGTCCAACTGGACAGAGCTGAAATCTAACACAAGGGACGGATTGTCGGGATACTTTCGAAGCATGGACACATGGAACACCGGATGAACAAATGAAAATTCCCGTGGCAATGCAAGCATGTAAGCCACCTCTCCCACTCTCTCCAGAATCGCAAAAGGTCCGATATACCTAGGGCTCAACTTGCCCTTCTTTCCGAACCTCATAACACCCTTCATCGGTGATACCCGAAGCAACACTCTCTCCTCGACCATGAATGCAACATCACAAACTCTACGGTCGTCACAACCCTTCTGCCTGGACTGAGCTATGTGAAGTCTATCCTGAATAATCTTGACCTTACCCAAGGCATCCTGTACCAAATCTATACTCAATAACCGAGCCTCCCCCGTCTCAAACCTTCCGACAGGCAATCGTGTCATGCCCCGAGCCTGGGGGGGAGACATGCACCCAGTGCCTAACCTATCCTTGCGTACCACTTGCGACTAAGAGACTTTGAACATGTAATGTCAGACTTTGGCCATGGGCCACAATACAAGATAATGTGCGATGCCAAATATAAAACTAAATAGAGACTAACGCTGACTAAATGTCAACATAAAGCTTACTGCAACTGACAAGCCAACAAAATATTCATACAGGGCCTACAAGCCCAACATACTGCACTAACTGACAGGATATGTCTACAAGCCTCTACTGATAGATGTACTGTGATCGGAACAAGGCCCCAACCTACCTATAACCTATCTACGTATATGCACAAACCATCTAGACCCGACAACTCTGAAGGACGGGGAGCTTACCGATAAAGGTGAACTCGAGCAACACCTAATGAGGAGGTCTACCCGTCTGTCTATCTGAACCTGCACGTATGAAATGCAGAGTCCCCAAAGAAAGGGACGCCAGTATGAAATAATGTACCAAGTATGCAAGGAAATAATATAACTGAAAGCTAAAACTGAACTGATAATAATAATAGCTGAAAGTAACTGGGAGTCAAAGATAATCTGAAGATATGCTCACCTGCTGATACTGACTCAACTCTCTCAATATAGTAAGCAAAATAGTTGTCCGGCCATATAAGGCTCGGTATATATATAACTACTCTGCTGTAATAGGCTCGCTCATAGGCGCTCGGCCATACTAGGCTATGTATCTCGGCCAACTGGGCTCGCACATAGGAGCTCAGCCACAGTAGGCTCGGTATATAACTTACCATGTGATCAGAGGTTGCCCAATAGGGGCCTGCCCATCGATTATAGCTCGATGGTAATGAAAATACTATAATACTGTATATATAGACTCTCTGCTCTCTTGATTGGAAAAAGTAAATACTCAAATGAATATGAAGTCCCGATAAAAATAATATTGTAACTTACAAAACTAGTAAAATATATGTAAATTTCGGGATATGAATTTTTCTTTATGCCTCGTTATCAAACTCATGTAATTACGAGATCATGCCAAAATAAAGAAAGGGCTTAGCCTTAACATACCTGGTGTAGGGAAAAGTTTCGTATGATATTCTTGGAAAAGGTAGCACCGTACTCTCTTAGAATCGCAAAATCTTACGTTGCTAATAAGTAAATAATTCTCGCTGGAATTGTTGAAAGTTGTAGGAATGACATTGCTTAATGTGACATTTAGAATCTAATTCCAGTATTTGAAAATGAAAAGTTGAAAGCGTATAAGAATGGCCAACGTTCTCAACCTTTGATTATAGAGTTATTTTGCAGGAATTGTTAACGTCTGATGTTTAAAGCTTATAGGAATTGTTGCAAGAAATATTTGTTGAAAGCTTAGGAATTGCTAACATTTGTTGTAGTGTTCTTGTGTTCAAGACTTTAGAAATGAAATGTCTTTTAACTATCATACTAAGTTGCCACCTAATAAACAATGACTAAGAGTCATTTGTTTGATTTAGGGGCTTGCTGCCACGTGGGGGGGGATTTTGATCTTATGCAATAATTAATTAATTAATTAGGTAATATCCCGCTACCCGGTAATTAACCAATTACCCGCATAATTAAAAATTATCTCAAATTACTTAAAATTCTACTTATTTTTAATACACTTTATATATTATACTATCACGGTCATATGGTACCTTGCATGGTACTAGTCCATAAATATGGGTTATTATCGCTCGGCCCGTATTTTATCCCAAATCGACAACCTTCAACGAAACTCATTTTCTTTAATTCGTGTACCCTTTCCTTCATGGCACTTACTTATTGCTTGTTATAAATAGCATAAATATGCTAACCTCAAATACTCTCATCCCCGAGTTTATGTCAATTAACTGAAGATGAAACTTTAACGGACGAAAAATGCTAGATGTAACATCCTTCCCCCCTTAGAAATATTCGTCCTCGAATGTCTTCTCTTAGATATTTTGGGAAACATTTTACCAGAGTATCTTCAGTACACTAGACTAAAACCAACCTGTACGCAGCCAGAAAACATATTATACATGCCACACATGGCCACTATCTATAATAGCAACACTTGGCTTTACACAACTATCTATTATAAATTCTGAGAGTCAAAAACGAGAGCTTACCTGATGACCTACTGGCCTGAATAGAGCTATGCTGAGGTATCCAACCTCGAGCCATATCTTCAGTTTGAAATAGGTGGGTGTATTTAGACTTCATTTCTTCCTCCGCTTCCCACGTCGTTTCTTTCACATTCTTGCTTCTCCATTAAACCTTAATGGAGGCCACCTCCTTATTCCGAAGCTTACGGATTTTTCGGTCTAGGATGGCAATCGAAATTTCCTCGTATGACAAGCCCTCCGTCCACTGAAACTTAGTTGCTTTCTGCGTCAACTTCGTTAATAGTGCTGAAAGAGAAGAAAAACCCTCTACGAACCTCCGGTAGTATCCTGCTAAGCCTAGAAAGCTACGAATCTCTGTCGGAGTGGTAGGTCTAGGCCAGGATTTCACAGCCTCAATCTTCTGAGTGTCTACCTTTATACCTCCATCGGATACAACGTGCCCCAAGAATGCTACAAAATTCAACCAGAACTCACATTTAGAAAACTTAGCATATAATTTAATATCATAGAAGGTTTAGAGTACTGCTCGCAGGTGGTCCGCATGCTCATCCTATGAACGTGAATAAATTAAAATATCATCAATAAAGACTATCATGAACAGATCTACATATGGCCGGAATAGGCTGTTCATCAAGTCCATAAATACGGCAGGTGCATTCGTCAACCCAAAGGACATGACAATAAACTCGAAGTGGCCATATAGGGTCCTGAAAGCTGTCTTGGGAATATCTATCTCCCAAAATCTAACCTGGTAGTACCCCGTCCTCAAATCTATCTTTGAAAAGCATCTAGCTTCCTGTAACTGATCAAACAATTCGTCAATCCTTGGAAGTGGATACTTATTCTTAATAGTTACCTTGTTTAGTTGCCTATAATCGATACACATCCTCAGCGAGCCGTCTTTCTTCCGTACAAATAGTACCGGTGCACCCCAAGGTGAGGTACTGGGTCTGATGAAACCTTTATCCAGTAAATCTTTTAACTGCTCCTTCAACTCCTTCAATTTGGCAGGTGCCATTCTATACGGAGGGATGGATATTGGTTGAGTTCCCGGAAGCAAATCGATGCCAAAATCAATCTCTCGCTCTGGAGGAATACATAGAAGTTCATCTGGGAATACATCTGCGTACACTTTTACTACTGGAATGAACTGAAGTGTAAGTATCTCTTCATCCACATCTCTAACTCATATAATATAATAAATGTACCCTTTTGCGATCATTTTCCTCGCCTTCAGATAGGAAATAAACCTACATCTGGGTGTCACTGTATTATCTACCCATTCAAGGACTGACTCACCCGGAAAAAGAAATCTAGCTATCTTTGCTCGATAATCAAATGTGGCATAGCAAGCTACCAACCAGTCCATGCCCATGATAGCATCAAAATCCAACATCTCTAGCTCAACTAGGTCGGTTGAGGTCTGACGACCACAAACTGACACTGTACAAGCTCGGTAAACCCGTCTAGCGATAATCAATTCTCCGACCGTTATAGATACCGCAAAAGGATCACTTAGTATTTCAGGCACTATACAAAACTTTCCCGCGACAAATGGGGTAATATATGATAAAGTAGATCCTGGATCTATCAAGGCATAAGCATTGTGAGAGAAAATGGTCAACATACCTGTCACATCATCTGGTGAAGACTCCTGGTCCTGTCGACCCGCTAAAGCATAGCTACGATTCTGGTTACCACCTGAACTGGAACTTCTACCTCTGCCTCGACCTCTACCAGCCGAGGACTGAGACTCACTCCCTGAAGGATGCACAAGCATAGATAATCATGTTGTTGAATTTGCTAGTTGTGCGAAACCCCCAGGATCTCTATTTGGGCAATCTCGCATCATATGCCCCGGGCGTCCACATATATAACAAGCATTAGAATCGGCTCGGCATTGGCCCAAATGTCCTCTACCACATATGTCACACCGCGATGGAAATGGCCTTGTCTGCCCTGAACCTCGATATCGCTTCAAATCTGATGCCCGTGAGCTCTCACCTAGTCCTGACTGAGTGTAACGGTCATACCTGTAACCTTGTAACTGAGATGGCGAAGGCCTAGGTGGCCGTTCGAAGTACTGGGGCCTATAACGACCCTGAGACTGCTCTTGTGACCTGGCAAATCTCATCCTCTTACGCTATCCTGACTCAATCCTATCTGTACCCTATTGCCGATGCCTACCCCTTTCTATATTCTAGGCGAACGCCTGAATCCGGGAGATATCCATACTATCCTGCAATGCAGCAGTGGCACATGCCTCGATCAACTCTGGTGCCAACCCTGCTATAAACCTGTGAATCCTGTCCCGCATAGTAGTAACTATAGATGGTACATATCTGGCCAATGAGTCAAAACGGAGACTATACTCTCGAACACTCATATTTCCCTACTTGAGGGCTAGAAACTGATCGACTCGAGCCTGTTGGATCTCCCGCAGTAAGTTCTGGTCAAGGAAGGCATCCGAAAAATTCTCCCAAATAGCTTGAGGTGCATCACGTCCCCTGGACCCCTCCCATCCCTCATACCAAAGGATAGCTATATCATGGAGTCGAAAAACTACTAGCTCAACTGCCGCTTTCTCCGTGGCATGCATAACCTGAAAGATCCTGTGAAGCTGATCTATGAAATCCTGCGGGTCCTCCCTCTAATTTGTCCCCATGGACTCTGGAGGACTCAAAGCAATAAACTTTCGAACCCTTGAACTCCCAGATCCCTCAAATGGTCCTGCACTAGCGGATGCCCTAGCCTATTGTTGATTAGCTACCAACTGTGCCAACAAATGCACCGCACTCCTTAAGTCCTGGTCTGATGGAAGCGGAGGGGGAACTGGATGTGCGGTCTCCCTAGGAATCTCCTCAGGTGGCGGAGGAGCCGGTAATGGCTAAGTAGGGGTCTCTCCCCGGGTCTCCGATTGGGCCCCATCTACTGGGGGTACCCTGCTAGTCCCCTCACCTATTGATGTTTCTCTCCTATGGCTAGCCGTAGTCTTCCTAGTTACCGTCATCTGTGCATGCAACCGCCATCACGTAAGTTTAACTCAAATTTCCTATAACTCAGTGCTATAACACGATTTAGATTTGCAAGAAGGGTAACCAACTCCTAGATGCCCTGTAGTCCCCTGCTTATATAATGTGGTGAAACACACATCTATAAACAAGACCCTACTAGACACGGCTTATAGACTCCCTAAGACATAACTACTCTTATACTACTTTTTTCATGCCCCGAGCCTGGGGGGAGACCAGCACCCATTGCCTCACCTATCCTTGCGTACCACTTATGACTAAGAGACTCTGAACATGTAATGTCATACTTTGGCCATGGGCCACATTACAAGATAATGTGCGATGCCAAATATAAAACTGAATAGAGACTAACGCTAACTAAATGTCAACATAAATCTGGGCCGGCAAGGCCGTCAAAATTACTACAACTTACAAGCCAACAAAATATACGTACAGGGCCTACAAGCCCAACATACTGCACTAACTAACAGGATATGTCTCCAAGCCTCTACTGATAGATGTACCGTGATCGGAACAGGGACCCGACCTACCCATAACCTATCTACATATATATACAAAACTTCTAGACCCGACAACTCCGAAGGACGGGGAGCTTACCAATAAAGCTAAACTCGGTCAACACCTACTGAGGAGGTCTACCCGTCTGTTTATCTGAACTTGCACGCATAAAATGCAGTGTCCCTAAAGAAAGGGACGTCAGTACGAAATAATGTACTGAGTATGCAAGGCAATAATATAACTGAAAGCTGAAACTTAACTGATAATAATAATAGCTGAAAGTTACTGAGAGTCAAAGATAATCTGAAGATATGCTCACCTGTTGATACTGACTCAACTCTCTCAATATAGTAAGTAAAATAGTTGTCCGACCCTATAAGGCTCGGTATATGTATAAAACTGATCTGAAGTAGTAGGCTCTCTCATAGGCGCTCGGCCATACTAGGCTCTGTATCTCGGCCAACTGGGCTCGCACATAGGTGCTCGGCCACAGTAGGCTCGGTATATAACTTACCATCTGATTAGAGGTTGCCCAATAGGGGCCTGCCCATTGATTATAGCTTGATGGTAATGAAAATACTGTAATACTGCATATATAGACTCTCTGCTCTCTTGACTAGAAAAAGGAAATGCTCAAATGAATATGAAGTCCCGATAAAAATAATATTGTAACTTACAAAATTAGTAAACTATATGTAAATTTCGGGATATGAATTTTTCTTTATGCCTCGTTATCAAACTCATATAATTACGAGATCATGCCAAAATAAAGAAAGGGTTTAGCCTTAACATACCTGGTGTAGGAAAAAATTCTGTATGATATTCTTGGAAAAGGTGACACCGTACTCCCTTAGAATCGCAAAATCTTACATTGCTAATAAGTAAATAATTCTCGCTAGAATTGTTGAAACTTGTAGGAATGACATTGCTTAATGTGACATTTAGAATCTGATTCTAGTTTTTGAAAATGAAAAGTTGAAAACGTATAAAAATGGCCAACGTTCTCAACCTCTGATTATAGAGCTATTTTGTAGGATTTGTTAACGTCTGATGTTGAAAGCTTATAGGAATTGTTGCAAGAATATTTTGTTGAAAGCTTAGGAATTGCTAACGTTTGCTGTAGTGTTCTTGTATTCAAGACTTTAGAAATGAAATGTCTTTTAACTATCATACTAAGTTGCCACCTAATCAACAATGACTAAGAGTCATTTGTTTGATTTAGGGGCTTGCTGCCACCTGGGGGGTGGGTGGGGATTTTGATCTTATGCAATAATTAATTAACTAATTAGGTAATATACCGTTACCCGGTAATTAACCAATTACCCGCATAATTAAGAATTATCTCAAATTACTTAAAATTCTACTTATTTTTAATACACTTTATATATCATACTATCACGGTCATATGGTACCTTTCATGGTACTAGTCCATAAATATCGGTTATTATCGCTCGGCCCGTATTTTATCCCAAATCGACAACCTTCAACGAAACTCATTTTCTTTAATTCGTGCACCCTTTCCTTCATGGCACTTACTTATTGCTTGTTATAAATAGCATAAATATGCTAACCCCAAGATAATCTCATCCCCGAGTTTATGTCAATTAACTGAAGACGAAACTTTAACATACGAAAAATGCGAGATGTAACAGATCGACACCATCTACCATATAGTGCCTCATAGGGAACCATCTGAATGCTCGACTGGTAGCTGTTGTTGTTGGCAAACTGTGCAAGGGGCAAGAACTGATCCCACGATCCTCCGAAGTCTATAACACATGTGCGGAGCATATCCTCCAAGATCTGAATAGTGCGCTCAGACTGTCCGTGTGTTTGAGGATGGAATGTTATGCTCAACTCAACCCGCGTGCCCAACTCACGTTGTACTGCCCTCCAGAAGTGCGAGGTGAACTGCGTTCCTTGGTTAGATATGATAGACATGGGCACACCATGAAGACGGACGATCTCGCGAATATAAATCTTGGCCAACCACTCTGAAGAATATGAAACTGCAACAGGAATGAAGTGCGCTAACTTAGTCAGCCTGTCCAAAATGACCCAAACGGCATCGAACTTCCTTTGAGTCCGTGGGAGTCCAACAACGAAATCCATAGTGATACGCTCCCACTTCCACTCGGGAATTTCTATCTTCTAAAGCAAACCACCAAGTCTCTGATGCTCGTACTTGACTTGCTGACAATTTAGACACCGAGCTACATATGCAACTATATCCTTCTTCATCCTCCTCCACCAATAATGCTACTGTAAATCGTGATACATCTTGGCGGTGCCCGGATGAATAGAATAGAATACTGGGAACTATGGGCCTCCTCAAGAATCAACTCACGAAGTCCATCCACATTAGGAACACAAACACGACCCTGCATCCTCAAAACCCCATCATCTCCAACCGTAACCTTCTTGGCATCACGATGTCGCACCGTGTCTCTAAGGACAAGAAAATGAGGGTCATCACACTGCCGCTCCCTGATGCACTCAAACAACGAAGACCGAGTGACGGTACAAGTAAGAACACGACTGGGATCAGAAACGTCCAACCTCACGAACTGATTGGCCAAAGCCTAAGCATCTAGTGCAAGCGGTCTCTCACCGACTGGAATATACGCAAGGCTGCCCATACTCACTGACTTCCTACTTAAGGCATCGGCCACTACGTTGGCCTTCCCGGGATGATACAAGATGGTGATATCATAATCTTTCAATAGATCTAACCATCTCCTATGCCTCAAGTTGAGCTTCTTTTGTTTGAACAAGTACTGCAAACTCCGATGATCCGTAAAAACCTCACATGACACACCGTAGAGATAGTGCCTCCAAATCTTCAATGAACAATGGCTGCCAACTCTAAGTCATGGATATGGTAATTCTTCTCGTGAACCTTCAATTGTCGCGAAGCATATGCAATAACCTTGCCACCATGCATCAATATCACATCCAGACCAATACGAGATGTGCCATAATATACCGTATAAGATCCTGAAACCTGAGGGTAACACTAATACCAGTGTCGTAGTCAAAGCTGTCTTGAGCTTCTTAAAGCTCGCCTCACACTCGTCTGACCATCTAAACGGGGCACCCTTCTGGGTTAACCTGGTCAACGGGGCTGCCATAGATGAAAATCTCTCCACAAACCGATGGTAATAACCTGCCAATCCCAAGAAACTACGGATCTTTCTAGGTGATGTGGTTTTAGGCCAGTTCTGAACTGCCTCAATCTTCTTAGGATCCACCTGAATTCCCTTTGCTGATACAACGTGACCCAAGAAAGCAACTGAACTCAACCAAAACTCGCATTTTGAGAACTTAGCATATAACTGGCTGTGTCTCAGAGTCTGAAGAACGATCCGAAAATACTGCTCATGCTCCTCTCGGCTGCGGGAGTAGATCACGATATCATCATTAAACACAATCACAAAGGAATCCAAGTAGGGCTTAAACACCCGGTTCATCAAATCCATGAATGTTGCTGGGGCATTTTTCAGCCCAAATGACATCACTAGAAACTCATAATGCCCATACTAAGTCCGAAAAGCTGTCTTAGGGACATCGAATGCCCTAATCCTCAACTGATGGTAGCCAGATCTCAAATCAATCCTAGACAATACCTTGGCACCCTGAAGCTGATCAAATAAATCATCAATCCCCGGCAATGGATACTTGTTCTTAATGGTGACTTTGTTCAACTGCCGATAATGTATGCACATCCTCATCGATCCATCTTTCTTCTTCACAAATAACACAGGTGCACCCTATGGCGAGACACTAGGTCTAATGATGCCCTTATCAAGAAAATCTTGTAACTGTTCCTGTAATTCTTTCAACTCTGGCAGGGCTATGCGGTATGGCAGAATGGAAATGGGCTGAGTGCCCGGAGCCAAATCAATGTAGAAATCAATATCCCTATCGGGTGGCATCCCCGACAGGTATGCAGGAAACACCTATGGAAACTCACGAACAACCGACTCTGAATCCATAGAAGGGACCTTCGCACTAGAATCGCGAACATAAGCCAAATAAGCTAGACACTCCTTCTCGACCATATGTCGAGCCTTCATATATGAGATAACCATGCTTGTAGAATGGCCAGGAGTCCCTCTCCGCTCTAATCAAGGCAACCCCGGCAAGGCTAAGGCCACCATCTTGGCGTGACAATCTAATATAACATGATAAGGTGACAACCAATCCATACACAGAATGACATCAAAATCAACCATATCGAGAAGTATAAGATCTACATGAGTCTCAAGACTCCCAATGGTGACCACACACAAACGATAAACACGATCTACAATAATAGCATCTCCCACTGGTGTGGACACATACACAGGAGCACTCAAAGAATCACGAGGCAAGCCCAAATAGGAAAAAAATATAGGATGACACATAGGAGTAAGTAGATCCCGGATCAAATAGAACTGAAGCATCCCTACTGCAAACTAAAACAGTACCTGTAATAACGGCGTCAGATAGTCAGCCTCATGCCTGGATGGAAAAGCATAACACCGGGGCTGGGCCCTACCACCCTGAACTATGTCCCTGGGACGGCCTTTAGCTGGCTGGTCTCCACCTCTAACAGCCCGACCTCCTCTAACAGTCTAGCCTCTACCTCTAGCTGTCTGACCCCTGCCTCTGGCTGGCTGAGCAGGTGGTGCAGCAACTGGTGACGGAACCCTGGCATGAGAACCCTGATGTTGTGAGCTGCCCGATGTCCGAGGGAAAAATCTAGCAATGTGCCTCGGATCACCACAAGTATAACAAGACCTCGACTGCTATGACTGCTGGCCGTGAAACTAACACTGTCGACCTGAGTAACCACCTTGAAAACTCTGGAGCGGAGGTGCACTAATAGGGGGGTGGTGATGCACTGTAGGCTAGCTGGTCGAAATAATGCATATGAGGGCCACGACCATTGAGGCACCGTGGGATGCCTGGAGTGCTAAATGAAACGGTCTGGGAGGATGGCCTGTGACATAATTACCCCAGCCTCTAGATGAGGCTCCACTGAATCCACCAGAGTGATGAGGCCTCTTGTCAGACCCCTGACCACTCCCCTAAGCTAAAACCATCTCGACTCGCATGTCAACATTGGCAGCCGCCTGAAAAGAAATCTCACTCTCAGTTTCCTTAGCCATATGCAATCTGATAGGCTGAGCAAGTCTATCAATAAACCTCCTCACCCCCTCTCTCTCTCTCGGTAGGAAGTATAATAAGAGCATGATGTTCCAAATCCACAAAACGGGTCTCATACTGAGTAACGGTCATACTGCCCTGCTGGGGATGCTCGAACGGACGGCGATGCTCCTCACTCAACGTGATAGGGAGAAACTTCTCTAGGAAGAGCTGAAACAACTGGTCCCAAGTAAGAGCATGCGACCCCGCTGGTTTGGTCAACAAATAATCTCTCCACCATTTGTTGGCAGAACCATTCATCTGAAATACAGCAAAATCGACCCCATTGGTCTCCACTATACCCATATTCCATAGAACCTTGTAACAGCTATCGAGATACTCCTGGGGATCCTTTGAAGGAGCACCACTGAAGTGAACTAGAAAGAGCTCGGTGAACTTGTCCAATCTTCATAAAGCCTCAGAAGACATAGCTGACCCATCTTCGGCCTGTGCCGCAACAACCGGCTGAACTACTCTGACTGGCTGAGCTGGTGGAGCCTGATAGTGGGCAGCTATCTACTCCGGAGTGGGAGTAGTGGGAGGCTGGGCTCCTCCGCTAGCCTGAGAGATGGCTGGTGCCATGGGAAATGCGCCAGTCTGGGCCACACTCTCCATAAGGCCCACCAAACGGATCAAAGCTCCCTAAAGTACTGGGGTGGCAATGAACCCCTCCGGAACCTAAGCTGGTACGGTAAAAATAGTCTAGGCTAGAACCTCCTCGCCCAACTCTACCTGAGGCTCCACTGCTGGTACTGCTGCACGAGCTCTGGGCTAACCCCTGCCCCTGCCTCGGCCTCTGGCACGGCCTCGGCCTCGACCTCTGCCCCTCATAGGAGCTGCCACTGGAGGCTCTGGCTGCTGCTCAATTGAGGAAGCGGTATATGTTCTTGCCATCTGCGAGAGAATAAGAGTAGAAGAGTTCAATCATTATTGAGAAAACAAAATCGCATGACAGAGAAGAATAGAAGTAAAATTTGTTCCTAAACTTCATAGCCTCTGGAAGATAAGTACAGACGTCTCTGTACCGATCCTCCAGACTCTACTAAGTTCGCTCGTGAATCGTGAGACCTAGGCAACCTAGTGCTATGATACCAACTTATCACGACCAAGAATTCCCACCATCAGGACCGTGATGGCGCCTAAAATTTCACTTGCTAGGCAAGCCAACGATAGAGATTATTAAGACAAATTCTTATACATTTCAATAATTAACAGTAAATAAGCTATAACGAGTTAACTTGAAAGAGAAAGTTCATAACAGCCTCAATATATATATTCTACTACCCGGATCTGAAGTAATAATTCACGAACTTCTAAGATTTCACTACAAGTAAATGTTTAAAGGAAATACAATTGTTTTAGATACAAATGAAAAAGTAAATGAAATGCATAGAAGGGGACGGTAAGGCCTGCGGACTTCAACGGGACTACCTTGGGTCTTCAACAGATCAAGCCAGCAGCTAGACTTAGGGTCAACTCGGTCCGGTACCAAAATCTGCACAGAAAGTGCAGAGTGCAGTATCAGTACAACCGACCCCATGTAATGGTAAGTTTCGAGTCCAACCTCGGCAAAGTAGTGACGATGCTAGGACAAAACACCTACAAATAAACCTGTGCAATATATATCAATATATACAACAATAACAACAACTAAAGAAGCAAGGCAAAAAAATATTGGGAAGGGGACATGCTGAGGGGATTGCATGGCAAGGAATCACAACAGGAATGAGAACATGATCAAACGATATATCTTTAACAGAAAGAAACAAGTAAACACAGTAAAGAAAAGTGCACGGCATCACCCTTCGTGCTTTTTCTCTCAACCTCACCATAAGAAACAATAGAAACGGCACGACATCACCATTCGTGCATTAACTCTCTCTCATAACATGGCACGGTATCACCCTTCGTGCATTATCACTCACTCACAAAATGTTGCACGGCATCACCCTTCGTGCTTTAACACTCTCCCTCACCAAGACAATGAACAATAACAACAGGGAGATAGAAATATCAAGAACAAGTCTTATTTCAACATTCAATTCCACGTTACTAACCTCAACTTTGAGTCAGTACCCAATCAATACCAATTTCCATGAAACATAATAAGAGTTGTTCAACATAACGAATAGCTAGTCTAATCATGAACAATATGATTAAGGAATACCACGATAACAATAATAAGACTCACCCGCATGTTATGACTCGACAACAACGCATAGGTACTCGTCACCTCACCTATACGTTGTACTCAACATACAAACACGTAGCAAATAGGCGAATAATGCCTAATCCCTCAAGCCAAGGTTAACCACGACACTTACCTCGCTCCGAAGGCCATTCAATACTTAATCACAGTTTTTCCTCTAGAATCCACCTCCAAACCACTCGTATATATTCAAAAACGACTCAATAATATCAAATATTGCTAAAGGAATCAATTACATTGCTTAAATTTAGATTTCCCAAACTTCCCCCCAAAAGGTCAAACATCGACCCCGGGCCTGCTTGGTCAAAACTCGAGGTTCAGACCAAAATCCATTTACCCATTCATCCCCGAGCCCGGATATATAATTGGTTTTGGAATCCGACCTCAATTTGAGTTCTAAATCCCCATTTTTTTCAAATCCCTAGTTTCTACCCAAAACCCCCAACTCTACCATGAAACTATAGATTTTAGGTTGAAAATTCATAAAATATAATGGGTAATTGAAAGAATGTGATTTAGAATCACTTACCCACACTTTAGGGAAGCAAATGTCTTGAAAATTGCCTCTAGGCCGTCTAGCTTTTGAAAATGTGAAATAATGGCTTAAGTCTCATAATGGGACTATTTAATAGCTAGGCGGCAGTGTTCATCGCGTTCGCGAGGACACTGTCGCATTCGCGAAGAGCAGAGCTTGCCAAGCTTACGCGATCACGAAACTCCTATCGCATTCGCAAAGGTTACGCCCCCTGGCCTTCGTGTTTGCAAGTCCGTGCTCGTATTCGTGATGAAGAGTGACTAACCCCCTCCCCTATGTCCCTATCACTACGCGTTCACGTTGAGCTGGTCGTATTCGCGAGGGGTAACGTCCCCATCGCTCCACGTTTGCGACCCAGCTTCGCATTTGTGAAGAAGCAAAATTCAGCCAGCCCAATTTCTACTACGCATTCGCGAGACTGCCTTCGCAAACACGAAGAAGGAAACCAGAAGGCACTGAAACTGCAGAAACCGGATTTTTCCCAAGTCCAAAACATCTCGTAGCCTATCCAAAACTCACCCGAGCCCCTGGGGCTCCAAACCAAATATCCACACAAGTCAAAATATATCATACGAACTTGCTCGCGTGATCAAATCGCCAAAATAATACCTAGAACTACAAATTTAGTACCAAATCAAATGAAATTCTCAAGAACACTTACAATTTCTATTTTCACACCGGATGTCCGAATCACGTCAAAACAACTCCGTTTCTCACCAAATTTTACAGATAAGTCATAAATATTATATTGGACCTATACCAGGCTCCGGAACCAAAAATACAAACCCGGTACTAACTATGCCAACCCTCAATCAATTCTTAAAGACCTTAGATTTTCAGACTTTTAATTTTCCTCAAAAATTCATAACTCGAGCTAGGGACCTCCGAATTTGATTCTGGGCATACGCCCAGGTCCCATATTTCTATCTGGATCCGCCGGGACCATCAAAACACGGATACGGGCCTGTTTACCAACAATGTTGACCAAGTCAATTCAAATAAAGTTTTTAGGCAAAAATTCTTATTTTTATCAGTTTTCAACCTAAAAGCCTTCCGGAAAAATACTCGGACTGTACACACAAATTGAGGAAGGCTAAGATGAGGTTTTTGAGACCTTGTAATGCAAAATTAGGTTCTAAAATATAAGATAACCTATCGGGTCATCACAGTTGCTATCTTGGTGTTGGAACGATTGTGATTTCTTGTGTGAGTCATGCATTCTACGTGATTTGTTGTGTTGCTTTAAAATGCCAATATGTGCCTCCGTTATAACTTGGTGAATTGATTGTAAATGTGAATTTAATTGCATGGAGTTACTATATTATATTCTTTTGGTAACATAATGGTTTAAATAAAAGAATTAATTATATGCTTTATTCTATGTGCCTCTTAAGATATAACTCGTTATCTCACTCGGTGTCTTATTATTCTAAATGGTTATCGCACTTTCACTATAATTGAGTTATCAAATTATACTCATCACATTGTTAGATGTTTACGTTACTTAAAATTGTTATTATGTTCTTCTTTAACAAATTCTATATTTAATTCGTTAATTTAATTTATGTTTTGCTTTGTTTAAAAATGATGCCTTTACTCAATTTTATTGATTTTTGAACTAAACCCATCCGATACTCTATTTCATATAAATGGTATATTATTTTACTTTACTTGATTTCTAAAATAAACTCATTATTTAATTTGATACCTTTCTTTATTCAAGATTGTTATTATGTTTTATGGTGTTTAAATGTATCTCTCGTTCATCTAATTGATATTTGTCATGGTTGCAAAGTACATGGTAGCATGTGGGGTTTGCCATGCGAAGATGATTGTTATTGTGGGCACGAGGTGCCATATGTGTATGATTTGAAAATTGTGATTCACGACTTGTGGTTTATGAGGTGTGGTGCCTTGGGGTAATTCTTGTTGTAAGTCTATACGTTGAGAGCGATTTGATTATTTGAGTTTTCAACCCTTTTTTTCCTTATTTGAGTTTATTGACATCTCATCGTTGTTCTGATTATGTTGTTTTTTATTACTCGTTTACTACTTGCTACCATTTGTGTTTCTATTACTTTATTGTTTGTTGTAAATCAATAATCTTTCCGATGTTGATCTTACATTGATGTTCTTTCCATTGTTAGCGTATGTATATCTTGAACAGGTTTCTATGTCTAGTAGGTGTCTTGACTTTGCCTCGTCACTACTCTACCGAGGTTAGGCTTGATACTTACTGGGTACTGTTGTGGTTTACTAATGCTACGCTTCTGCATATTTTTGTGCAGCTCCAGGTATTCTGATCGTGTTGTTGAGAGTTGCATCATGCAGAGGGAGACTTCAAGGTATACTTGCTTGACGTTCGCAGGCCTCGGAGTCACCATCTTACTTCATTATGCTCCTATTAAGTTGTAATTCAAACTAGTATTGTGTATAGAAATTCTAATATGTTTTAGTAGTGCTTATGACTCCGTACTGCTGGTTTTGGGAAATGTATAACTATTAGGCGTATGCAGATATGTATGTCATTGTATTCATGTCAGTTGCCAACAAAATGTTCGAAGTATTCATTTTAATAAAGTAAGGCATGATGACAACTTAAACAAAGTAAGCGCCAAATGAGATAATGAGTTTATTTTAGGAATTAAATAAAGTAAAATAAAGTACAATTTATACAAAGTAAAGCATCAAATGAGATGATGAATTTAGATTAAGAATCAAATAAGGTAAGGTAAAATACCAAGTTAAATAAAGTAAAGCATCAAATAGGATAATGACTTTAATTTGCAAATCAATTAAAGTGAAGTATGATAACAATTTAAATATAGTAAAGCGTTGAGTGAGATAATGAGTTTATCTTAAGAGTCAAATAAAGTAAAGCATGTTAACAATTGCTTTATTTAAAACTGTTATGTTACCAACAACTCAACAGAATATCAGATAATGACTCCATGCAAGTAAATTCATCTTGACAACCAATTTAACAAATAACAACGGAGGCACGGATTAGCACATTAAAGCAACACATCAAATTATGCAAAATGCATGACTCGCACAAGAAGTCACAACCATTCCATAACAAAAATAACAACAAGAGTCACACTAAGGTACCACACCTCATAATCACAATACACAAGTCACAAATCACAAATCTTTTTTATATCACCGTGTGAGCCTTGCATTTATTTTAAAGCATTTTTCCCGAAAAAACTTCACACGCTTTAGCCCCCTTATCTCGCCGCATGCGCATCAATATTACCACCTTTATACTGCCACATGCGCATCTCATCACAACACAATAATCAACTCACACCACACGTGCCCATATGTCAGAATATTTCCACAACATCAATACTAATGCCACAACATTTCTAAAACAACAATACCAGTGCTACAATATTTCTGAAACAACAATAGCAATGCCACAATATTCCTTAAACAACAATACCAATGCCATAACAATACATAGCTTACGACTCAATAACAAGGTATACAAGAGTCTCAATGACAACACAAAGAAATGAAAGAATAAACTCCACCATGAAAGATATTCCATGTAATAACAACTTCAAATAAATGCATAAGAAGAAAATCAACAATGAAAGATAATCCATGTATTAACAACTTCAATTAAGTGCATACAAGATTAAACCCAACAATGAAAGATAAAATATGTAATAACAACTTCAATTAAATGCATGAAAATAAACATAACAATGAAATATACAACATGTAATAACACCTTCAATTAATGCACGAGAGTAAGTCAACAATGAAAGATATAACATGAGTTAACAACTTCAATTAATGCATATAAGTAACCTAAGAGTCTAAAGCGGTCAATTTCCACATATAAGCCCGTGCACACACTCGTCGCCTCATGTACACGTCTTTCACACAATTTAAATCGTGCAATTAATCCAAATCCTAAGGGGTATTTCCCCTCACACAAAGTTAGGCAAGATACTTACCTCAATTATGCCAAATCAACAATCAAAAATAGATTTTCCTTTAAAATTCACCTCTGCACGGCTCAAATCTAATAAAATATGACTTAATAATATCAAACAATGCAAGACAAACCAATTCTAATAGATAAAGTCGTGATCATTACACAATTCTCCAAAATTCAATAAAAGTCAACCCCGGGCCCGTCCGGTAAAAACCTGAGTCTAAGGGTAGATATTGACTACCCATAACCCCACGAGTTCATATATGTATTTTATTTTTAAATTCAAATCCAATTAGACTCTCAAATCTCAGATTTTTATTTTCCAAAACATAGAAAAAATCCCCCAAATATTTCTCTTAGATTCTCATGATTTAGATGTCAAATCTCATAAATAATCATGTAATATAATGAAAATTCGTTCAAAATCACTTACCCAATAGTTGTATGTGAAAATCCCTTCTCACAATTGCCTCCTATCGAGTATAAGGTTCTAAAATGTGATAAATGAAGTTAAGTCCTGAAATATCTCTATTTTTATCTGCTGTAGAAGTCACAAATGTGATCCAGGATTAGCAAATACGACCTAGGGTTAACAAATGCGACCCAAGATTCGCAAATCCGAAATTGCACAAATGCGGCGTCTGATGCACCCATGGAAAGTAGCAAATGCGACCCTGACATCGCAATTGCGAAGTTAGGTGTAACGACCCGACCGGTCATTTTGAGAGTTGTAGCACCGTTCCCCCATTTACTGCTCATTTTATACTTTATAGCTATTATGTAACTTGTTGGGTTAGTCGGTTAGGGTCCGGTATGATTTTAGTACGAAATAAGACACTTAGTCTCAAGGTTGAAAGCTTAAGTTGAAATGATTGACCGGATGTTGATCTATGAGTAAATGACTCCGGGACGGAGTTTTGATGTTTCTGTTAGCTCCGTTAGGTGATTTTGGACTTAGGAGCGTATCCGGATTGTGATTTAGAGGTCCGTAGTGGAATTAGGCTTGAAATGGCAAAAGTTGAATTTTTGGAAAGCTTGATCGGGGGTGGACTTTTTGATATCGGGGTCGGATTCCCATTCCTGAAGTTGGAGTAGGTCTGTGGTGTCATTTGTGACTTGTGTGCCAAATTTGGGGTCAATCGGATGTCATTTGATAGGTTTCGGCATCATTTGTAGAAATTTGGAGTTTAAAGTTCATTAGGCTTGAATCTATGCGTGATTCGTATTTTTGATGTTGTTCGGGGCGGGTTGAAAGCTCGACTAAGTTTGTATGAGGTGTTAAGACTTGTTGGTATATTTGATTGAGGTCTCGGGGGCCTCGGGGTTATTTCGGATGGTTAACAGATCGAATTGAAGTTTGAGGGAAGTGTTGAAGCTCACCAGCTTCTGGTGTAATCGCACCTGCAGAGTGGGGATCGCAAGTGCGATCTCGCAGAAGCGAGAGGTGAACCGCATGTTACACCCCATATGTTTTTACATAAAAGTACGTCGTAAGTCGATTGATGTAAGCTCAGAAGGAATGAAATCCCTCAACAAGGATAAGGAAGGTTTATCGAAGTCTTAAGTAAGTTATGTTGAATGAGACTTGGAAAAAACAAATATGATAATGGATACATAAAATATGGCTGCTTGCTTATCGGGATATTTGTTTGAGCTACTTGCTTACCCATCCTACTAGCTTGAGCTACTTAACACATGTCGTGCTATTAAATGAGGGTAAGATACATGTCTAAGTGAATAAGGGCAGCATGTGACACCTATTAATTAACCAAGTAGGTGACAAGTAGGTGTGTCACCTACTTGCTAAAAGGGAAGGCCCAAATTAGTCCACCTAAATGGATATGTGTAGGTTAGCCAAGAGGGACCTTTTAGGGGCTGAATCAAGTCATATATCCTCATAATATCCAAGTAGTAGAAACATAAAGAGAGCCACAAAATTCTCTCCCAAATTGACCTACTCAAAACATTCATTAAGCTGTTGATAATATTCTTCTTCTTTCAATTCAAGTTAAAGGGTAATCTCCAATCTTGAAGGATCTGATGTGAAGCAAGTTAATGTCCATCAAGGGCAATATACTACCATTGTTTCATCCCTATAAGATATGATATAGGTAAGAAAATCCTCCCTCCTTCATATATTTGAGTTTATCTAAGTTCTAGCTAGGATGTTTGGTGAAAGACTAGTGAATTAGGGGCTGGAAATTGAGTTGAAGTTGTTGTGGTATTATGGACTGTTTGGAGTAGTTTCATATTATTATATGGCTGTCACATAAGAGTATTGTTTTGGACATGTTGTGTTTAATCTTATTGGTACCTTAACTAAGTTGTGGGAGTAAGAATTGATGAAGTAATAATCTGAAAATCAGTTTTTAGTTGTTGTAATTTGTGGACTGTTAGGAGTTCATTTTTATGTGGTGTTGTGGATTAAAAATCAGTATGTACAACCTGAGTATATTGTGGTTGTCATTATAGAAGTGTTTTCAAGTTCTAGCTAAGTTATAGGGATGGAAAAGCGCAAAGTAGCACTTGGTTGTTGTATGAGATTGAATGGACTATTTTGGTGATGTATTGTGATGGATATAAGGTTGGATATTGATGTAATATGTTTGTTGATAGTTTGGACATGTTGGTCTTGTTTGTGGATTTGAGGAAAGTGAAAAGCATAAGGGGAGGTGCTGTCCAAAATTTCGTAGATGAGCTAGTCGCTCATTTGTGTTGAGTTCTAGCTTCTGTAAGCTTAACAATGGTCCCTTATTGTTTGTTGTAGATTGAAGTACTAACGGGATGAACCAACATCGTGTGGTTAGGTAAATGACAAAGGTATGTTAAGGCTATCTCTTCTTTCCTTTTGGCATGATCCATATGATACAAACGAAACGAGTAAACGTACAACTTTCATAAATGGCTCTATTCATAGAAGTACTAGGAGTGCCTATGTTCTTGATTCCCCATGTGTTCTATTATTACATTATTTGTTCATAGGTCTTAGAAAAATATGTAAGTTGATAAAGTTTATTTTATGATATTAATCGAAGGAATAATGATTTTATGACATTCCGAGAAATCTTATTGACTTACTTCATTATGCATTGCATTCATTTATACATGTACATTGACCCATGACCAGATGNATATATATATATATATATATATATATATATATATATATATATATATATGGGGTATGGAGAAAAGTTACGGCGTTATATATGCACATCACCTGATCAGCTGGTATACGTTGATGATTTCGCCCACAAAGGCCGAGATGATATGATGAGATGCCCTCAGAGGCTTGATGATGTTATGTACTCATATACCTATGCATGGTATGAAATTTACATACATATGCATGGCATTATAAATGTTTCACGATTAACAGAGATATTCAGAGTTACATGTTCAGTTCTTTACACTATATTTCTTTCATGCCTTACATACTCAGTACTTTATTTGTACTGACGTCCCTTTTTCCTGGGGATGCTGCGTTTCATGCCCGCAGGTCCCGATAGACAGGTTAACAGTCCTCCTAGTAGGATATCAACTCAGCGAAAGGTGTTGGTTTACTCCACTTGCTCCGGAGTTTCCTATTTGGTCAGTATGATTTGGACATGTATTGATTGGTATGGCTGGGCCCTGTCCCGACCTTTATGACGTTTATGTACTCTTAGAGGCTTGTAGATAGATGTCATGTATATGGATACTTGTATGGATTTATCAGCCTATGTTTTGAGTGTACAAATGATCATGTAGGCCTTATAGGCTCGTATGTCACGTGTATAAGTTTCTATATCATGTTGGGTCGTCCTATGTCTAGCATTCCCTTATATTTTACTCCAGTTATCTCATGATGGCCCTTTTAGTCCATTTACCTATGATGGTGTGATAAGAAAGATATGTTACGTTGGTACTCGGCTGAGTAAGGCACCGGGTGCCCGTCGCGGCCCTCCGATTTAGGTCTTGACACTGCAGAAGCGGCCAGGGAGGAGGTGAGCAGAGGTCATAGGTGCGAGGTCATTTCTGCACCTGCGATGCCGCATACGCGGTTGGGTTTATGCAGAAGAGGAGCTGGGCTGGCCTGGGAAGGGCGCAGGTGTGAGGAATTTAGCGCGTCTGCGAGCCCGCAGGTGCGAGGTCATTTCTGCACCTGCGATGCCGCATACGCGGTTGGGTTTATGCAGAAGAGGAGCTGGGCTGGCCTGGGAAGGGCGCAGGTGTGAGGAATTTAGCGCGTCTGCGAGCCCGCAGGTGCGAGGTCATTTCTGCACCTGCGATGCCGCATACGCGGTTGGGTTTATGCAGAAGAGGAGCTGGGCTGGCCTGGGAAGGGCGCAGGTGTGAGGAATTTAGCGCATCTGCGAGCCCGCAGGTGCGAGCGAGGCTCCGCAGATGCGGAATTGAGAGAGAGGCTTGTTTCCGCAAAGTGGATGGAAGGCCACAGAAGCGGCTCCGCAGGTGCGGATCATGGAGCGCAAGTGCGGGCCTGAGAAATTTAAGTGGCTTCCACAGAAGCGGTTCTGCAGGTGCGAAAAGCTTGGGCAGATTACTAAAACAAGGGTTCGCGAGTTTGGCTTCATTTCAAACATTTCATTTAGGCAATGTTTGAGAGAGTTTTCGAGGGGATTCTTGAGGTAAGTCCCTTGTGCTTATTTTAGATCAATAATATTGCTTCCCCATTGATTTTCCCACTTAGTTGGTGTGTAATTAAAGTGTAAATTGGGAGTTTGAGGATAGGGATTTGGAGAGTTGATTTTGGGGACGAATTGGTGTGGGATTTTGATAAATTTGGTATGGGTAGACTCGTGGTTAAGTGGCATTTTGGGTTTTGTGACTTTTATTGAATTTCGTGATGTGGGCCCAGGGGCCGGCCTTTGAGCCGATTTTTGACTTTGATTGATAACTTAGCATTTTCTTATGGAGTTGAATTCCTTTAGCCTGTATTGTTTTTATTGCATTGTTTATGGCTAGATTCGGGGAATTCAGAGGCCGTTTCGCGAGGCAAGGGTATATTGGAGTAGAGATTCGCTCAGATTGAGGTAAGTAACTGTCACGACCCAAACTAACCCTATCTTAATGGCGCCTATCGTGGAACTGGGCAAGCCGACTCATTTCCAAAACAAATCGATATTTTCATTTCAAAGAAAAATTCAAGGCTATTTAACATAAATATCTTCATAAAGGAGTTCAAATCAAAACAAAAGTGCGTAAAAGAAAAGCCCGACATCGGGGTGTCACTAGTCATGAACATCTACTATAATTTGTCTGATAATATCGAGACTAACATAGTCGGAAAAATAGCTAAATACAACTAAAGAAAGATAAGAGGGAGAAGAGTAGTGTTGCGATCGCCAGACAGCTACCTTGCTATTCCCGAGAAAATCTGCAATAGGAATAGTCAGCAGCCGCTACCGTGTCCAGTTATACCTGGATCTGCACACAAGGTGCAGGGAGTAACGTGACTACGCCAACTCAGTAAGTAACAACAATAAATAAAGACTGAGCAGTAGTGACGAGCAATAAAGCATATGAAGTTCATATCATGAAATCTCAGTAAAATACCACATGCTTTAAAAATCAAGGTTTGAATCAAAACAACTTGTTTAAACCCAGTTCCAGGAAAATCATTTAAAGATATTTTTCAACATATTTCAAACAGAGGCTCAATGCAAAGGTAAGCAAAAATGATAAAATCATAAACATCCCTTCGGGCAAAACATCACTCATATACAGCCCCTCGGGCAAACCTCACAATTACTCGTATACACCCTCGGACATACCTCACAATCACTCGTAAACAGCCCCTCGGGCATACCTTACCATCACTCATGCCTCCCAGTCACTCAGCACTCGGCACTTGCACTCAGTAGGTACCTGCGCTCACTAGGGGTGTGTACAGACTCCGGAGGGGCTCCTTCAGCCCAAGCACTATATCAAGCCAAATCATAGCATAAATCAATCAGGCCCTCGGCCTATATCAAACATGCTGTGGCGTGCAGCCCAATCCCATAAATATCCTCACAAATCAGGCCCCCAGCCTCACTCAGTCGTAAACCTCTCAAGTTACTCGGGCTCTCAGTAAAAAAAAGGGTACTCAGCCCAAAACAACATTTGTATGCATCAAAACTGAGTTATGCAGTAAACAGGTATAACCATTACTGAGTATAGATTTTCAATCGAAAATAGTGAGAGGATAGTAAGAAGAAGGCCCCTAAGGGTCCAAACAGCACTAGCACAAGGCCCAAACATGGCATTCCGCACAATTTACAGAAACGCATTTCTAAAACTCATAATTATCATATAGTTTCAACAAAATATGCAACTTTACAATTGCTACGGGACGGACCAAGTCACAATCCCCAATGGTGCACGCCCGCACGCACGTCATCTAGCATGTGCGTCGCCTCAAAATAGTAAAATGATACAAAATTCGGGGTTTAATACCCTCAGGACTAGATTTACAATTGTTACTTATCTCAAACTGATCAAATCCCTACTCCGCGATGCTCTTGCCCCTCGATTCGGCCTCCAAACGCTCCGAATCTATTCACAACCAGTACAATATCATCAATTTATGCTAAAGGAATGAATTCCAGAAGAAAACTACCAATTTAGACCAAAAAACCCGAAATTGACTCAAACCTGGCCCCCGGGCCCATGTATCGAAATCCGACAAAAGTTACAAAACATGAAAGCCCATTCGCTCACGAGTCCATACATACAAAATTTATCAAAATCCGACATCATTTGTTCCCTCAAATCCTTAAATTAAACTCTCCAAAATCCCAAGACCTAACCCCTCATTTTCACCCCTAATTTCCACTAATTACATGATTAAACAATGGAAAATCACCATAAACACAAGTATTAGGGCTCAAGCAACTTACCTCAATGAAAACCCCCTTGAATCCCTCTTCAAATCACTCCCAAAAACTCCCAAACCGACTGAAAATGGTGAAGAATGAACCAAAATTCGCGAAGTCTCCTTTATACTTTCTGCCCAGGCCTTTCGCACCTCCTATTTTCCGCGCCTACTGGACCGCACCTGCGTTCAACATCCTCGCACCTGCGAGAATCACTTAAACTCTCAGCCTCCGCACCTGCGCCCAGGTCTCGCACCTGCGGTCTCGCAGATGTGGCCAAGCCTTCGCACCTGCGCTCTAGCCTTGGCCTCCCATTTTCCGCATTTGCGCTCCAAATCTCGCGCCTGCGGAAGCGCACCTACGCGCTCACACTCCGCTTCTGCGAAAATTGACCAACATCCTCTTCTCCGCATCTGCGCCCCAGGTCTCGCACCTGCGGGCTCGTAGATGCGACCACTATCTCACACCTGCGCATCCTACCTAGCCCAGTAATGTCCGCACCTGCAAACTTCCCAAGTGCACCTGCGGCCTCGCACCTGCGACTCCCATTCCGCAGGTGCGGAAACACCAGTAGAATTCACACCAGCAGCTCTCAAAAACCAATAACCAATCTGTCGACCATCCGAAATACACCCGAGGCCATCGGGACCTCAAACAAAAATACCAACAAGTCATATATCAACATACAAACTTAGTCGAACCTTCGAATCATTCAAAACAATATCAAAATACCAAATTACCCTCGGATTCAAGCCTAAGAACTTCTAATCTTCCAAATTCCACAAACAACGTCGAAACCTACCAAACCACGTCCGAATGACCTCAAATTTTACACACACATCACAAATGACACCATGAACCTACTTCAACTTCCGGAATTCCATTCCGACCCCGATATCAAATTTTCCACTGCCGATCGAAAATCGCCAAATTTTCAACTTTCGCCAATTCAAGCCTAATTCTACTACGGACCTCCAAATGACATTCTGGGTGCACTCCTAAGTCCAAAATCACCTAACGGAGCTAGCAGAACCATACAAATTCAAATCCGAGATCGTTTACACATATGTCTACATTCAGTTGACTTTTCCAACTTAAACTTCTAAATAGGATACTAAGTGTCTCATTCCACTCCGAAATCACTACGGACCCGAACCAACTAACCCGGTATATCATAATACAACTGAATAACACAAAAAGAAGCAGAAATGGAGGAAACAACACTATAACTCCCGAAATGACCGGTCGGGTCGTTACAGTAACACTTCTAAATTTGGTTATGAGGGTACAAAACCCTGTATTACGTGTCATGTACTTGGTTTTGAGGTGACACGCATGCTAGGTAACGGACGTGTGAGCATGCACCGTAGGAATTATGACTTGGTCAAATTCCATGGGACTACATAGTGAATAATATGTTGTTATCTGTTTATTCTCCATGTGTCATGACCCAATTTCTCCTATGGGTCGTGATGGCACCCAACGTTATCGCTAGGCAAGCCGATAGTGAACTAACTCTGTGATCCTTTCTTTTAAAGATTTGAAATAGTTAATGTTTTTTTGTTTGTGCATAATTTAAGAAGTAAGTATTTAATAAAAATGAGAAATCAAGATTTTTAAAGCAGTGAGATAAGTAAGATAACCCCAAATGAAATCATCACGTGTTTACTAGCTTAAGTCGCCAAGACCTGGTGTCACAAGTGTATGGGCAACTAGTAGAATATCTACGCTACTGTCTTAAATGAGGTAGATAGAAAATACAAGCAAAAGAAAAGGCTTCGGCTGATGCGGAACAGTTCGGAAGGCAGCTCACCGTGTAGTCTTGTAGGAGCGATCAAGTATGCGTGCCGGACTTATATCTAGATGCACCTGCCTCAAATCATGTACATTAAGTGCAGAAGTATATCGTGAGTACATAAACAACATGTACCCAGTAAGTATCCAGTCTAACCTCGAAGAAGTAGTGACGAAGGGTCGACTTTGACACTTACTATGGGCTAACAATAAAATGTCAAAACAATAACTAAGCATGGATTACATAAAATATACTTGAAAACTCAATAAAAGGAATAATAAACAATCCTTTCGCTCATAGTATATCCCAAGTTTATTTCCATCATTTAACAATTTATATCTCAGGTCCACGAAACAATATCAATTATAATCGGTTCCAAAGGTTTATCATGCGCAATTTATGCCGAGGTCATACAGCCCGATCCAACATAAAATTATTTAAATTGTGCACTGCCGAGGGTCGAACGACACGAACCATAGATGCATCTATCTGCTACCGAGGCACTTGGCCCACTCCACAAAAAGAGAAAAACTTTATAACCGTCAATTCAAGATTTATTAAGAGGCAATTATTTAAAGAAACACCACTCCTCAATAACGGTCAAGTGGCCCGTTCAAGAATTTAAGTGAAATTTAGCCTTCTACCACTTTCTCTATCAAGTTCCAACATAATTCAAGCAATTAAGTTAACAAGTAGGGTGCAACATCATAAATATAGCATGGTATGGGTCCTAGACTACCCCAGATAATAGCATAATCAGTAGCTACGTACGGACTCTCGTCACTTCATGCGTACGTAGCCCCCACAATTAGGAGCACAAAATAATCAATTCACCAACGGGGTTAATTCCCTCTTACAAGGTTAGAAAAGAGACTTACCTAGTCTCAAAGCTTACTTTCCGGTCCAAGATTGTGCTCAAACCCTCAATTCGATGCCAAACGACTTGAAACTAGTCAAATGTTATATAAAATGATCAATACATGTTCAAAAGTTCATATTCTATCTATTAAAGTGATTACCCAACCCTAAATGTAGGATTCCTAAAATTCACCCATGGGCTCACATGCCCGGATTCCGGAAATATTTGAAGAAGGTTGTTACCCATAATCTCATGAACTCAAATATATGATCTTCATTAAATTCCACAACCATTTTCATGGTTAAATCCCATTTTTATCAAAAACCCAGGTGTTTACCTAAGCCCATAATTTTCACTAATTTACATGTTATAATCTACCCATAAAATATGTATTTAACTCACAATGTGTAGAAATTACTTACCTCAAAGTGCTAGGTGAAATCCCCTTTCTAAGAGCTCCAAGAATCGCCCAAATAATGAAATAACTTTTCTCAAAATGGCCAAGTCCCGCATTAAATTGGGGTCTGCCTCCAGCGATTTCCGCATCTGCGGTCGCTGAGCTGCATCTGCGGCATCGCTTCTGCAGACACAGGTCTACTTCTGCGGAAGAGCATAAGGCTGGCTGGTTTCGCTTCTGTGGACGGGTTCTCGCTTCTGTCGTCCCGCTTCTGCAGCAAGCGTGCCGCTTCTGCGGCTGGGTCCGCTCATGCGCCCTTCCTCATCGCACCTGCGTGTTCGCGGGTGCGCACAAAAATCCGCACCTGTGGTCCTTGGCTAAACGCTCCAAACCGCTTCTGCGGCGCAACCCTTGCACCTGGGGCCACCATAACTGGTGCACCAGCAGCCCTCTTGGGTTCCATACGCAATTTGCGCACCGTCTGAATAGCATCCGGGGCTCCCGACGACCCGTCCAAATGTACCAACAAGTTTGAAATCATAAAACGGACTTGCTCTCACCCTCAGAATGCATAAAACAACAACAAAACTAAAAATCATACCCCAACCAAATTGAATCAAGAATATGAACTTCGAGTTCTTCTAACTTACTCCCAACGCGCCGAAACATACTTAAACTACTCGAAATGATACCAAATTTTGCGTGCAAGTCTTAAATCGCCATACAGAACTATTGTCGGTATCGGAATCCCATTTGGAATTCGATATCACCAAAACTTTCAAAGAACCAATTTTCACTATTAGGCTCTGAAACGCTCTCGGTTCATCCAAAACTCGATCTAAATATATGCCCAAGTCCGAAATCATCATACAAACCTATTGGAATCATCAAATCTCGATTCTGAGGTCGTTTACTCAAAAAGTTGACCAAAGTCAAACTTAGCCTTTTTAGCCAACCTTAAGGAACCAAGTGTTCCAATTTCAACCCGAACCCTTCCAAATCCCGAACTAACAATCCCCGCAAGTCATAAAACAAAACAAAAAAAGCACGTACGTGAAGTCTTATTTAGGGGAACGGGGTTCTAAAAAGCGAAACGACTGGTTGGGTCGTTACATTCTCCACCTGTTAAACACACGTTCGTCCTTGAATGGGTCTAGAATCATACTTGGAGTGCTGAATAAGTGTGGATATCTGCTCTGCATGTCCTCCTCGGACTCCTAGGTCGCCTCCTCGACTGGTTGGCCCCTCCACTAAACCTTTACCGCGTAAATCCTCTTGGATCTCAACTAGAGAACCTGCCTATCAACAATGGCAACTGGCTGCTCCTCATATCCCAGGCTCTCATCTAACTGAATCGTGTTAAAGTCTAACACATGTGACAAGTCGGCATGATACCTCCGGAGTATAGACACGTGGAAAACCGGATGAACTCCCATTAGACTGGGAAGCAAATCAAGCTAGTAAGCAACCTCCCCAACTCGTCTTAACACCTCAAATGGGCCTATAAACCTTGGGCTCAACTTGCCCTTCTTCCCGAACCTCATGATCCCTTTCGTCGGCGAGACATTCAAGAGAACCTTCTCGCCCAATATAAATGATACATCACGTGCTTTTTGATCCACGTAACTCTTCTGTCTGGACTGTGCTGTGCGGAGTCGCTCCTGAATCAACTTTACCTTTTCCAAGGAAGCCTTTACCAAATTAGTACCATATAACTTAGCCTTACTGGGCTCAAACCACCCGATGGGAGAATGACATCGCCGACCATATAGGGCCTCAAACGGAGCCATCTCGATGTTGTACTGATAACTGTTGTTGTAAGAAAACTTGGCCAAAGGCAAGAATCGATCCCACTGTCCTCCAAAGTCAATCACACGTGCTCTGAGCATGTCCTCCAAGATCTGAACTGTCCTCTCCGACTGCCCGTCGGTCTGTGGATGAAATATTGTGCTAAGCTCTACACGGGTCCCAAATCCACTCTATACCGATTTCTAGAAATGCGAAGTAAACTGAGGGCTTCTATCTGATATGATGGAAACAGGTACAACATGCAACCGAACTACCTTCTAAATATAAATATGGGCCAACCTCTCTGAAGTGTACGTAGTCGCAATCGGAATGAAGTGTGCCGACTTGGTCAACCTATCAACAATGACCTAAACTGCATCAAACTTCCGCAAGGTTCGTGCCCAACTACGAAGTCCATAGTAATGCGCTCCCATTTCCACTATGGTATAGTCATTTGCTGGGGTCAGCCACCTGGTCTCTGGTACTCATACTTAACCTGTTGGCAATTTAGGCACCTAGCTACATACTCAACTATGTCTTTCTTCATCCGCCGCCACTAATAATGCTGCCTCAGATCGCGATACATCTTCGTAGCACCTGGATGAATGGACTACCGAGCCTCCTCTAGAATCCTCCCCCTCAAGCCATCGACATTAGGAACACATAGACGACCCCGGAGTCACAAATACCATCCTTGCCGCTAGTAACTTCCTTGGCACCACCCTGTAGTACCGTCTCTCTAAGAACCATCAAGTGCGGATCTTCAAATTGTCGAGCCTTGATCTGCTCCAATAGTGAAAACTAGGCAACGACGCATGCAAGGACTCGTCTGGGCTATGAAATATCCAACCTCATAAGTCTGTTAGCCAAAGACTGAATGTCCAAAGCTAGTGGCCTCACCTCTACTGAAATTAATGCCAAGCTACCCATACTCTCTACCTTCTTGCTCAAGGCATCCGCGACTACATTCGCCTTGTCCAGATGATAAAAAATGGTGATATCATAATCCTTCGGTAACTCAAGCCATTTGTGCGGCCTCAAATGGAGATCCCTTTGCTTGAACAAATGCTGCAAGTTGTGATGATCAGTGTAAACCTCATAGGACACCCCATAAAGATAATGCCTCCAGATCTTGAGGGCATGAATAATTGCGGCTAACTCCAAATCATGTACATGATAATTCTTCTCATGGGGCTTCAGCTGACGTGAAACATACGCAATAACTTACAGCCCAAAGCTCGCAGGTGTTGGCACACCAGAACTGGTGCACCAGCAGCCCTCTTGAGTTCCAAACTCAATTCGCGCACCGTTCGAATGGCATCTGGGGTCCCCGAGGCCCCGTCCAAACATACCAACAACGAAACTAAGAATCGTACCCCAACAAAATTGAATCAAGAATATGAACTTCAAGTTCTTCTAACTTACTCCCAACGCGCCGAAACATACTTAAACTACTCGGAATGACACCAAATTTTGCGTGCAAGTCTTAAATCACCATACAGAACGATTCCCGATCTCCAAATCCCAGTTGGACCTCGATATCACCAAAACCTATTCTAAACCAAATTTAAAGAATTTCAAAACTTTCAAAGAACCAACTTCCACTATTAGGCGCTGAAACGCTCCCGGGTCATCTAAAACTCGATCCGAACATACACCCAAGTACGAAATTATTATACGAACCTATTGGAACCGTCAAATCCCGATTCCGAGATCGTTTACTAAAAAACGTTGACCGAAGTCAAATTTAGCCTTTTTAGCCAACCTTAAGGAATCAAATATTCTGATTTCAACCTGAACCCTTCCAAATCCCGAACTAACCATCCTTGCAAGTCATAAAACAGCAAAAGCACATACATGGAGTCTTATTTAGGGTAACGAGGATCTTAAAAGCAAAAGGATCGGTGGGGTCCTTACACCATATATTAGAGAAATTGAACCACAAATCATGTTTAGACTACGTGTGTGCATTGTAAGGACCCATAGAGGTCGTGTACATGTTGAATTATCTGCTTAATTGTTGTCTTGTACTCAGTCACAGTTTATTTGTATATTACATCTCAGTCTCTATTGTTCATTTTTGATGCATCATATCATTGTTGTCTGGGCTGTTTATTATGATTTCTGAGAGCCGAAGAGACTAGAGAGGTTGATGCCTGAGTGAGGCCAAGGGCCTGATTGTGAGGTATTATACTATAGCACGTGAGTTATCCGGGCAGCATGTGTGTTGTCTGTGCGGATCCAAATATTATACTTTAGCACGTGAGTTATCCGTGTGGATCCAGATATTATATTATAGCATGTGAGTTGTCCATGCAGCACGTGAGTTGTCCATGCAGCACGTGAGTTGTCCGTGCGGATTATAGAGCCTTGGTTGAAGGAGCCCCTCCAGAGTCTGCACATACCCCTAATGAGCACAAGTACCTATTGAGTGCGAGTGATGAGTGCTAGTGAATGGGAGGGGTGAGTGACTGTGGCCCTGAGAGGATGCATTTGATTTCATATTTGTTGCACTTAGCTGCCATGTAATATTGTCTTGATAATTCCTGAAAGATATTGCACTATGTTTCAGTTGAACTTGACATGAAATTATTGTTTTGCCCTTAATTGTCAAACTTGAAAGCATGCGTACCTTCCACGTTAAAATCACTGTAATTAAACTATAACCGTAAAGCTCGTCACTACTTTCAGTTCTTTATGTAGTATTATTACTTACTGAGTTGGTTGTACTCATACTACACCCTACACTTCGTGTGCAGATCCAGGTGTTTTCGGACACAATGGGTGTTGATTTCCGTGCACAGTTGGTCTTCTGGAGATTTCGAGGTAGCTGTCGGCATTTTGCAGACCTTGTTTCTGCTTCTCTATCTTTCCGCTTATTGTATTTGGTTTCAGACTATATTAGACAGTATTTTTACAGACTTGTGATGTGTAGATGCTCATGTACTTAGTGACACCCCGATGTTGGGAATTTCCGTGTAGTATTTTGGATTTTATATCCTATTTATGAGCAGTTGTCATCATTTAAACTATTTTAAACACATTTCTATTAAGTGTTGAAGTTATTTCATATATGTCGGCTTGCCTAGTACCACGATAGGCGCCATCATGACAGGTTAGAATTTTGGGTCGTGACATCAGGCCCATCGCAAAAGCGATCATGTGATCGCAAATGCGATCCAGCCTGCCCAGGTTGCCCAATCGCAAAAGTGATAACCAGTTCGCAAATGCAAAATTGAAAGCCCCCAACCCTCCTCACAAATACGATCCTCACCTCGCAAATGCAAAGTTCTCAAATGCAAATAGTTTCTTGCATTTTCGAGACCTGCAACACCTGCGTAGCACCAACAACTACGAACATGGCCAAAACAACTCGAAACACATTTAAAACTCATCTGAGCCCTTGAGTCTCCATACCAAACATCCACACAAGTCTAAAAATATCATATAAACTTGTTCGCGTGATCAAAACACGAAAATAACATCTAGAACTACGGATCGGATATCAAAACACATGAAATTTCACAATGAATTCAAGAATCACTAGAAACACAACCAAGTATCTGATTTCTATCAAACCTACTCGGAACGACACTAAATTTTGCAGACGAGTTCCAAATAACAAAATGGACCTATTCCAAGTGCTGAAACCAAAATTCAAACCCGATAGCCATAAAGTCAACCAACGGTCAAGCTTAAGGAATTTCTAAACCTCTAAATTGCCAACATTCACCCACACATGCCAAATCAACCTAGGAACCTTCGAATCTAACTTCGGACATACGCCTAAGTTCAAAATCACCATATGGACCTAACGGAACCATCATAACTCCAATACGAGATCAAATACGCAAAAGTTAAACTTGATCAACTCTTCCAACTTAAAACTTATAAAATGAGAATCATTCTTCCAAATCAATCTTGAACCACTCGAAAATCGAAACCAACCATATATGCAAATAATAATACATAATATTAAGATTATCTTGACCTTAAATCACCAAACTGAATACAATTACAATGACCGGTCGGATCGTTACATCTGTTAGAATTTGAAGCCTCCGCATTGCGAAGCATTATTTGGGATGCCGTGGATGAGATGTTTGAATTTTGAAGCCTCCAATCTGTGGAGAATTTTTTGGGATGCCAGGAACGGTATATTTGAACTTTGACTTTAAAGGTTAGCCAGGTTGTGTATTGTTTCGAAGTTGTCAGACCGTTTAACTTTGACTTTGACTTTGAATCTCCATGCGATGGGAGTATTCGACTTTGAATTTGACTTTGAATTTGAATTTCCTCGCAATTGGAATATTTGACTATGAACTTGAATCTCCACGCGAAAGGAGTATTCTAATTTGAACCAAACAATAATATGAAAATGCATGTAAGCTACACAAATAAAATGTCAAAATATTCAAGATAATAAATAGGAAAATAAACGAGCATGCTCAAGAGATACTCTTGACTGCAGAACTAATTCGCGGTCGTCGATCGACGAAACGTGTGATGAAATTAAATGGTCCATCCTTCGATTAGCGAAGTTGGAGACGAGGTTTGTAACGATCTGTCTAAAATCTCCAATTTGGCGGTGTGACGTGGTAGCTATACAATCTGATGATGCATCCGGGCTGGAATTCACGGCTATACAATGAGCTTTGATTGGCAGAGCGGATGGTGTTGTCTATACAACGTGCTCCGATTGGCAAAGCAGATGGTGAGATATGTACAAGATGTTCTGGTTGGCAGACCAGATTACACAATATTTACACGGTGCTCCGGTTGGCAGAGCGGACGTCGTAATATATGTGCAAGGCGCTCCGATGGGCAGAATGGACAGTATGATTTGGTTGCATTGTAGGTTTGGCTCCGGGATACCTGCAAATAATTCTAAGTTAGTTTTATCTATATGAGACTGAATTGAATTGAACAATAAAGGAGGATTGAGATATCATGAGGTTGTAGTAGGTCTAGTGTCGATTCCGGTTTTATCTAGCGCCCTTTGATTCCCGTCGATCCTCTGCTCAAAGAAATATTCTTAGTAGGGCAGGGGCGTTGATTTGTGTTGATCGTGATCCTGACCTTGCCTCGACTCTAGAGAATTATTCCATGCGATTTGGCAGGGGGAAATAAGTAGTATTTTAAAAGTTGTTTTCGAAAACTTATTTATGTTTATAGCAAACGCCGTTGTTCTAGATTATGACATGTTTTGACTCTTCCTCGATGCGAGTATCGTATCTAGATGGCCCTGCTTTGCTGATGATGTTTTTCTAGATATGCCTCTGATGATGAAGTTTCCTTGCTGACGCGATCATTTCCTAATCTAGGTAATGCATTATAATGGATTTTCTAGGGTGATAACCTAACCTTTTCAGGTTACCTACGTATACAGAGGAATCATGTTTGAGCGTAGTTTGGGGGTATTAGTAAATGAAAACATTGAAATGAACGAGCCTGACTCAAGTAGCTTATGTATCCAAAACAGAATCATATCAAAATGTAGTTCGTTTACAATAGATGCAAAATGATGGAAGAATTTGAAATGATATGACCAAATCTGACTTAGAGTGCCTACGTATACAAAATAAATCAGGTCAAAACATGGTTCGTTTACAATATATGACTGAATCCGACAAGGATTGCCCACGTATTCATACCAAAGGATATAAAGTCATGGCATTGTTCGGAATGCATGAAAATAATATTTGGATTTTCTATTACAAAAGGGGTACCGTACCCTACATGGGTTGCCTACGTATCCCACTATGGGAAGTCAGGTCGAGCCTAATTTTGTTACATGAAAACCTAACTCTATTGTCTTGAAATGTAGTATCTCTTGATTGCATCTGAATTGATGGGCTTTGTGCTCACTCTGACGTCTATTTCTATTAAGATTAATGCTGCTCCTGACAATACCCAATGGACCACATATGGTCCCTGCCAATTTGGAACAAATTTCCTATTTGCTTCTTCTTGATGGGGAAATATCTTCTTCAAAACCAGTTGCCCTGGTGTGAACTGACGAGGTTTTACTTTCCTGTTGAATGCATTAGCCATCCTATTTTGATACAACTAACCATGACAAACTGCATCCATCCTCTCTTCATTAATGAACATGAGTTGTTCTTACCTGACATACCTCTATTCTGCGTCATCTAACTTGGCTTCCTGGATAATTCTTAAAGATGGTACCTCAACCTCTGCTGGTATTACACCTTTTGTACCATATAACAGCATGTATGGCGTTGCCTCGGTATATGTCCTCATGGTGGTGAGGTAACTAAGTAGGAAAAATAATAGTTTCTCATGCCATTGCCTATGATTGTCCACTATCTTTCACAAGATCCTCTAGATATTTTTATTGGCTACTTCAACTGATCCATTCATATGTGGCATGTATGTTATGGAATTACGATAAACTATTTCGAACTTCTCACAAATTTTCCTCATGAGATCGCTATTGATATTGGTTGTATTGTCAGTTGTGATTGACTCTAGAATCCCCAGTCGGCAGACTATGTTGTTATGGATGAAATCTGCCACCACATTGTTGTAACAGCCGTGTATGTGGAAGCTTCGACCCATTTAGTGAAGTAATCGATGTCTACCAAGATGAAACAATGTCCATTTGATGCGGTCGGCTCTGTGGATCCAATTACATCCATGCCCTATACGGCGAATGGCCAAGGAGAATCCATTACTTTTAACTCATTCAGTAGAACCATGATGAAATCCTCGTAAATCTGGCACTAGTGACATTTCTGTACATAGCAAATATTGTCCCTTTCCATGGTCATACAAAAGTATCCAGCCCTTAGAATCTTCCTGGCTAAAGTTAAATCGTTCATGTGAGGCCCTCCTGTTCCTGCATGTATTTCTTCCAATAATCTTTTTGCTTCAACAACATCTACGCACCTCAAAAGACCCATATCTTGGGTCATCCTATACAAGATTTCCCTATTAAGAAAAAAATGATTTGCTAGTCTTCTTAATGCTCGCTTTTGACCAGTAGTAGAACTCTCTGGATATTCTCTTGCCTTGCGGAACCTTTTGATGTCATGATACCAGTGTTTGCCATCTGGTTCTTCATCTCTGTGGAAGCAGTATGCATGCTGGTCCCAGATCTCTACTTCCATGGGGTCGATGTAATTCTTGTCGGGCTATCATGGATGACAAAGTTGTAGGAGCATCGGCAAACTCGTTCTAGATTCTGGGAACATGTTTTAACTCGTTCTTGGTAAAATTCCTACACAATGCAATTACGGTAGGATCTTGACCTTTTCGGTGGTCCATTATTCTTGGACTTGATGAATCGGCAAATCAGAATCTCATATGACCAAAAGTTCCTTGATGTTCAGATCGACTGCCATCCTAATCCCAAGGATGCATGCTTCGTATTCTGCCATATTATTTCAACTGGGGAACCTTATCTTTCCCGAAATCAGATAATGTTGTCCTAACTCAGAGACTAAGACTGCCCAATTCCCACTCCAGTGAAATTTGCAGCTCCATCGAAGAACATTCTCCACCCTGGGTACGACTCTAAAATGTCTTCCCCAGGGAATAAAACTTCTTCATCTGAGAAGCACATTGTAAGTAGCTCGTAGTCTTTGTCCACCGGGTTTTCTATGAGATGATCGGCCAATGATCTTCCTTCAATAGCTTTATGTTTCACGTACACGATATCGAACTCATTGAGAAGGATATGCCATTTTGCTAACTTTCTAGTAGGCATTGGATTTTTGAAAACTGTACTTGAGCGGGTCGAGTCTAGATATCATATATGTGGTATATTCCAACATGTAATGTCTTAACTTTTGAGAGATCCGGGTTAAAGCACAACACTTCCATTCCAACAAGGTATATTTGGCTTCGTACGACGTAAATATCCTACTCAGATAGTAGATAGCTTGTTCCTTTTTTCCATTATCGTCTTGCTGCCGTAACACACATCCAAATGCATTATCCAAGACGGACATATATAGTAGCAGCGGTATCCCAGGTTTATAAGGAACCAACACATGCGGACTACACAAGTACTCCTTGATTTTGTCGAAAGCATTTGGCAATCTGTTCTAATTGCTTAATCTTCTGTGATAGGTTCTCGGGCATCATACTCTCGTCATATTCCTCATAGTCCGGATCATTTTTCACGAGGATTTCATTACATGTCATAGTCATGGAACATAATTTTTTACTAATTTGATCGCTGAAAATAAAAGTCGAGTATTAATAAAAAAAAAGACAAATTTGCAATGAATTTCAAAAAATTAATATTTTTATTTAATAGAAAGGAACGTCTCAATGTTGAAAGAGGCGATTTATCAAAAAAACAAAAAACACAGGCATGATTCAAGCCTCAATTAACCATGCAATGTTCAAAAGATACTACAATTCCACACTACCAAGACTTCCATCGAACCTAAGATGGAATGACGGTCCAATTCCGCAAAGTCTCTCCTGGTTCAGTGCACTTAATGGTCGGTGTCCTGTTGTCAACTTTACCACAACATTCTTTGATAATTTCCACAAACAACCTTCTGATCCTGTCGATGATCGGTTCTTCTTGTAGTAAGCTCTGACCTGGGCCCGAAACATACTCTAGCATGAAAACTTTCTCCCCATGCTTACTGTTGTAGACTCGTCCAATTGTAGGTTGATATCCCAAATCGGAAGTACCCTTCTGCCACTTCGGTTGAATTGGCTCAGTTATCCCATATGATCGGGTTCCCATCCCGAACCCTGACCTTTACCCATATTTCATCATTTCTCGAATTGCCATCCCAATCCACATGGCGACTGTGTGTTGTGTTCCGGTTCATCCCTCCCCGTTTTTCTTGTTATCATGATCCCGACCGTATAAAACACGACCCCATCTAATCCTTATATAAAAGGAACCTCATGTTCTAAACAAGCTGACCGACTCAATTCCCCATGTATCACTATTTCCTGGCAACCCCATTCGAAGTTCATACACTGATGGAAAGTAGATGGAGCTTCCGTTGCCATGTGTATCCATGATCTTCCTAGTAGAAAGTTGTAAGAACATGAGATATCCATCACCTAGAACAATACATGGAACTCAACGGGTCCAATTTGCATAGCTAGGTAGATTTCTCCGATGACATATTTCTATGACATGTCAAAAAACCCTACCCTCAATGTGGCTCTCTTTTACCTTTCTTATGTGGATTCCTAATTCTCGCAGAGTGGAGAACGGGCAAAGATTTACTCTGGATCCCCTGTCAATTGGTACCCGAGATATGACCTTGTCTCCACACTTGACAACGATGTTTAGAGATCTGTTGTGATCTACTCCCTCTACATGAAGTTCATCCCTATGAAATGAGATTTTATTTGCCTCTACATCTTCCCAATGGTTGCTTCCAGTGCCTTACTAGTGTTATTTCCTAGTACGCTCACCCCACGTAACACCTTCACTAGAGCGTTTCTGTGACTACAAAATTCATCAACAAATCCATAATTGATATGTGGGTGGGGGTCTTTCTTAGATGCTTTTCTATGGAGTATTCCTTAACCGACATCTTTCTCCAAAACATTATTGCCTCTGCGTTAGTTATATTCCTTCTTTGGTTTTGCTATATGTTCGAATTTCCTCGATTCAATTCATCAGGAGCATAGCATCTCCCAGATCGAGTCATCTCATGAGAGGACATAATTTTTGTCATTTTTCCTTTCCCTTTTGACTGATAGGCCCACAGAACTGCTTTACACTCTTTATTTAAATCCCCTCTGATGGGTACGATGGACCGTGGTTGACATGTCTGAACCATTAGTGGCAACTTTAGTTGCACAGTGATTAACAGGGCTATCTAAGGAGTTCTTGCTGCTTCAGCATTCCCAATAGTAATGATAGTCTCCTTAAAATCATAGTCCTCCTCCAAGGTAATCATGTTTTCTCCTTGGTTTATGTGGTTTGGTAGTGGATTGTGGTTTACATTTTGTGGGGATGGGGTGCATTGGATAGATACGCTTTTAATCAACATTATAGGAAATCTCCCATTTTGACCAGCTCGGGGAACTTCTGTCCCATCATTCCCATCATCTTCTCAAAGTAGATTCCCTTATGGGCGCGGATAAAACATTTGGTCAGATCGTTATCATCCAGTGGGGGTTATGATTTAGCTGCTTCTAATCTCCAACGATGAGCATACTCTTGAAACGACTCAGAAGGGTTCTTTTGTATATTCACCAAAGCGATTATATCCGGAGTGATCTCGGTATTAAACCTAAAATGGTTCATAAAATCTTCAGCCATATCTTGCCACTCCTTCTAGTTTCTGGGGTCCTATCTAGTGTACCAAGTGAGTGCTTTCCCAATCAAACGTTTTATGAATAACTTCAATTTCAACTTCTCATATCATACCACTTCTACTAACTTGTCACATTATGCTCTCAAGTGGGCGTGGGGATCGCTCGTTCCATCTAAGATATCAAACTTCGAAGGCTTTTACCCTGCCGGTATATCAACATCTGGTTGTATGCATAAGCCTTAATAATCTAAGCTCTGGCTCCCTCAAAGAACTTGATGGAACTACCCGACCATTTGTTTTGAGTTTGCAGTCAGTTCGGTTGTTTGAGGTCATGAGTAGATTTATATGGTGTATTATGACTTGTGTGTATCATCGATTTTGGTTTTCGAGTGGTCCGGGATTGGTTTGGAATCATTTTAGAAGCCTTAAGTTGGACGAATTGACCAAGTTTGACTTTTTTATATTTGTCCTCGAATCGGGGGTTTTGACAGTTCCTTTAGGTCCGGTTGGGAATTTTGAACTTGGGCTAACGCTCGAAATTGCATTTGGATGTTTCTAGAAGGGTTTTGGCTCTAATTGGCGAAAGTTGATAATTTGAAGGTATGAAAAGTTCATAGGTTTAACTGGGAGTTAATTTGCTTCCATCGGCTTTGAATTATTATTTTAGGAATTATAATAGGTTTGTTATGTCATTTGGAACTGGTGTGCAAAATTTGAGGTTATTCCATGTTGATTTGATATGGTTCGGCACGCGTTTTGAAAGTTAAAAGTTTATTAGTTCATTAAGCTTGAATTGAGGTGTGATTGGTCATTTTGATGTTGTTATGTGTGATTTGAGGCGTCGAGTAGGTCTGTGTTATATTTTGGGACATGTTGGTATATTTGTACGGGGTTTCGAGGGGCTCGGGTATTTTTCGGATTGATTTCAGACTCCTTTCCTCATGTTTGTATGGCTTGTTTTGCTAGTGTCGGGTAAGAATCGAGTTCGTGATGCTGGTATCATGTTTGCGTAGATTAAGTGAGGATGGATGGCATTGTTCATCACTTCCGCGAGGGTCCTGACGTGTTCGCGATGGATCTGGATGTGAAGTCATCATGTTCGCGAGGCCGATGTCGTGTACGCGTAGTGAATTTGGGGGACTGGAGCTTTGTTCTTCGTGTTCGCATCTGGTGTCCGTGTTCACGGTCAATGGGCAAGCTAGTCATCACATTCGTGTGTGCTGAGTCGCGTTCGCATAGAAGGCTTTTTGGTTGAGGCAACGTTGTGCTTTGCAAACACAAGGCTTATACCGTATTCGCGAAGGGTTTACCTAGAGCAGTGTTGTAGGTACTCTATTGCGAAGGTTTTGGTTATTTTATCACATTTTGAGTTATGGAGCTCAGATTTGGGCGATCTTGAAGGGGATTTACACGATTTTATTGGGGTAAGTATTTTTTACTCGGATTTGATTATTTTACATGATTCCATCGTTGATTTTGGGTATTTAATTGGTGATTCGGAAAGAGAAATTGGGGGGGGGAGGGTTGTCTAGATTTTTCTAATGTGAATAATTGAGTTTTGAACAACGATTTGATGAAATTCGTATGGTTGGACTCATATTCGAATGGGTTGTCAGAATTTGTGAGTTTTATTGTGTTTCAAAATACAGGCCCGAGTTGACCTTTTTGTTGACTTTGAGTATTTGATTAAAGAATCTTTATCGCTTGGGTTTGTTTCCTATGGCATTATTTGATGTTTTGAGTTGCTTTTGCCTAGGTTCGAGCCGTTCGGAGGTTGATTCACACGGGATGGCATTTCTAGTGTATTGTTTGGCTTGCTCGGTATTTGACTTGGCTCATTCGAGGTAAGTAACATATCCAAATTTATAATTGAGGGTATTTAATTCTAAAATCTATGATATTTGAGATGTGTTGGGTGACACACACACTAGGTGATGGGCGTCTGTGCGTGCACCAGGGTATTCATGATCCGGGTAGTTCTTAGGCTATTATATGCCTTGTTTTGCTATCATGCTTCTTTTATATCATGTCTTCTCCATTTGTATAACTATGTGGGTTATTATTCATGCTAGAAATCATGTTTAGGCTATCTACTTTATTGATTGAGACATGATAGGGCTATGTTGCCATGTTGAGCTATTTGCCTTAGTTGTAGTCATATTGTTCATTCATGATAGTTATATCTGCATGTTATATCTCTGCCTCTGTGAATTTACTATATGTTATCTCATATGTTATTGTTGTCCTTGTACATGACACGAGTTTGATCTGAATTTGTAGCACATTGTGATATCCCGTGTTGTATTATTAGTTATGTTGCGGTGAGATGTTGGTATATGGAGACTTGAGCGGATTGATGACTGATGTGGGTCATAGAGCCATGTGTTAGTGATATTTGGATTGGGTTGTACGTTGCAACAATTATATTGATATTGAGGTGTCGCGTATGCCATGCCCCACATTGGGCTAAGTGGTAATGATTTTGAGGCTACGAGTGCACCAAGGCCCATGATTGGGCTATGTGATATTGATTAGTGCTTGGGTCAGGATCCGCTCCTCCGGAGTCTGACATTCGTAGTGAGCGTAGGAAAAGTGATATATACACATACTTCGGTGAGGAGCATTGATGCCAGGCACACGTACAATGCTGAGTGATTGTGTGTGTGATGAAGTGGGGTATTTGATCCAGGCACCTTGAGTGTGCTGGGAGTGAGTGTGCTTGATGATAACACTGTGAAATTATTTACTTGACATGTAAATTTGACATGTAGGAATAGAGATGTAATATCCCCATGCTAGACAGTAATATGGCATTTGATGACTTGACATGTATATTAACATGTAGGCATAAAGATGTATTTTCCTCATGCTAACTGATAAACGAAAAGTCTTATCTGATATTATGAATTAGAGAAACATTTTTCTTTTGATAAACTCATGTTTAAATGATTTCAGTGGTAAGTTTTGGACTTTGACGGTTATACTTGAAAAGCATGTTTACTTTCCCACAAGTGTGAACGTGCTGAGCATAATATCATTTAAGTTATTCGCTTTTACCATCTTCATTATATTATTACGAGTTGTTATTGGCTATTGGTATTGGACACTGACCATCTTCCCAACTCGTCACTGCTTTCAACCCGAGGTTAGGTTTGTTACTTATTGAGTACATGGAGTTGGTTGTACTAATACTATACCTCTGCACCTTACGTGCCAATCTCGGATTTGATGCTGTTGTGCATGGAGGGAGCTAGCATTGAAGATGTACATGCCTTCCGGATATAGATACCACTTGTCCTTGGTAGTTTTAGATTTAAATTCTGTTTATGTACATTCCAAACAGATGTTGTATTTATTTTCAAACCAACTTTGTAAATCTACGTCTTTGCGGCCCATGACTTGTACTAACAATCCTTAGGTTATTATATAGAATTTAAATTATTTCACTTAATGAGTTCTTATTTATCTTCATTAGAATTGTGTAATTTTTGTTTGGCTTACCTAGCGGGTTGGGTTAGGTACCATCACGACTAGTAGAATTCGGGTCGTGACAGTTGGTATTAGAGCTCTAGGTTCATAGGTTCTACGAGTCATGAGCAAGTGTCTAGTAGAGTCTTGCGGATTGGTATGATGACATCCATACTTATCTTCGAGAGGCTACAGGGCATGTAGGAAACTTTTCCATCTTTCCTTCTTTATTGTGTGACATTGCTTCATCTTTAAGTGTATATCCTTGATTTCATCCCATCCACTCGTGTGTTGTGTGAGCACTCGGTATCAGCTGGGCATTGGCGACTTGTGATTTCATGTACGAGATGCGAGATATGTTTTTTATGTTGCGGAGTTAGACTAGTCTGGAGGACTTGAGGCCAGGTTTAGTTGCATCTTGTGCTCGATGGTTCTAGTTGTGTGAGTATGTGCTTTTGGACTTATATGTCCGGTAGTGTCCCTAAGAGTGGGATTGATGGCTCAGTGAGTGGTTGGATAGCTATATGATGATTATTGTGTGTGACTGAGAACTAGGCTTAGATCATTCGGATGTGACGAGAAGGGTTTGATTGAGATTTAAAAATGATTATTGGGTGTTTGAATTATGTCTTAACGTGTTATACATTCTCGAGTAATGAGTGTGTAGAGGGATCTTTCATGTTGTTCATGTGTGGGATGAAATATATTCTTATGTCTTGTTGACGAGTTTATACTTGGGAAGATTAATTGATCGCATAGTGGTTGTGACCATGATAGGGTATAGAGAGATGTCAGTTTGAGGCTAAGCAAGTGGGTTATCACCTGCGGGGTAGTCTAAAAATATGTGATTCTTATGATGTTCTGTGGTGAGTTTCTTTCTACCAGTGGGTTATATATGTTGCAATTTGAGTTTGGATTGCTTGAGGAAGTTGGCTTGACTGTCACGAGAATGAATGTGAGTTTAAAAGATGATTTGAGGTATTTTATAATTAGTGGTACATGAGTTCATGAAGGATTTGCCTGAATTACGGTGCGATATCATGGCAGTTATGAAGTAAAGGTATTGTGGGTTATTAGATTTTATGTTCTACGGCTTCGAGCTAGGGGGGGAGTCTACTATCAACGATCAGATTACATGATCTTGTGTTATATTAGTCTTGGTCTGAGTTATAGTTGTGGATCGATTATGACTTGAAGAGGTTGATTTCGAGGATGACTCAAGTAAGGAATTTCTGGATGCATTATATGTTACACTTTACGGATATATGGAAACCTTGGAGTGATTAAGATTTGTTATTTGTTGTGGATGTGATGTGAAAGGAGACGGGAGTCACTCGATACGTTAAAACGGGGTTACTTCTTAAGGTATTTGTGCGCTAATGGAGCATAAGTTGTTCGACTCGTATTGGCGATGCATTTGAAATTAGAGTAGAATGGGTGACTTTTCAAGAAGGTTCTAGATTTACATGTAATATTTGAGGAATTTGTTTTCTAGATTTTGTATATGGCTAGGATCTGTGATCCGTATTGGGTGGTGTCGAGACTTTTTGTATTTCTGTATCGTAATGGATTCTACATTTCAGTATTAGAGGGGTGAAAAGGAAATAACTTTAGATTCACAGAAGGTCGCTTCAGAGTGGGCATTTCGGTTGCATGGTTTCAGAGGGTATACAATGGCTTATGGGCCTTAAGACGACATGGTTGCATGCTAGGATCTCTTGTGGTGAGCTTTTGGTAAGGATCATCGTATACTCACAAAGAGAAGTGTTAACTTGAAGGCAATTCGGAAAGAACTCGGAGAAATAGGAGTGCTTCGTAGTAGGTTGGATCCTAATGGTAAGATAAATGATTGGTTTTATTTGGCTCTTTTGATGTAGTGAGGCTTTACAGGTGTTTTGTGGCAATACTCCTGAGTTTGGTGAGCTGCGTGAGTTGGTTGAGCTAGAAGGATTCCGTTCTAATGGCTTGGTATTGGGCTAATGGGTTTCAAAGAGTTCTCGATGATTTCTACCACTGTTTGAGACAGATGTCTTCTACCGGTACGAGGAGTATGTTGCATGTTGTGATTGTTTCTTGGATGGGGGTAAAGTAGAAGGTTTTTAGCTGACGTAAATGTGTAGCCTGTTTGTGATTCAGAGTTGATAATGGGGTTCTCGTGTTTTTCTATGATGGCATGATGGATGCGATGTGACGTGTGGGATTGAGATTTGCATGTACAAATTTGCAGTTCAGTTTTGAAGAGAATGTCATGAGTTCTAGAAGGCATAGACTGTTTCAGAAGGTTAGAAGTATCCAGGCACTATTTGGTATCACCTAAGAAGGGTGTGCATTTCAGAAGGCTCACTATGTTTTGACTTGCAGATGCTTGACTGGTATTACTGTAATCATTCGGTTGCTTGACTATTGATGTTCAGATTTTGCTATGTGCCACGGAAGAATTCTGGAAGTATTTCCTGTGAGATGATTGTGCATGAGATATTTTTCATTCAATTGATTGGTGGAGTTGGGATCGGGCATGGAGATTCTTGTAATCTAGGGATTTGAAGACTAAGAGGGTTCTGAGAGGCATATTGCTCCTTTGTGGCAGACAGTGAAGGAATGTTAAGAGGCGGACAACTGGTTGTATACAAAATGGATAGGTTGTTGTGGACTTTTCGGAGGTTATCTATCTATTTTGAGAGGATCGAAGTTGTTTTGGGGGCCACTGGTAGGCCTATTGATGATATGCAATCTAAATTGGGTAAGATGTGTTTACTCAGCATAACTATTGTTGATAGGTGTGTCATCAGTTATAGTTGATCTTATTCGTGTCTGATGTGTTCCATCTGTTACTCTCTTATGCGATGATGGGTTGTGAGACTGTTGATTATTTACACATATGATACGATTCTATTTGGGCCTTGTGGAGGAATTCGAGCAAGATGGCTCTTGGGGTGTTCAATGGTTGGTTACACTTTGGTTATGGTCTTCCTACTTGTGGTATATTATGCCATCCGTTTCTCCATGGTTATGGTCATGTACTTCGAGTGTTAGTTGATGTTATGCATATGGTTCTTGGTTGTGAGTGTCATGGCTTGAGGTATTCCATGTGGGCCGGCATTTGGAGTAGGTCACGCATCGCGGTGGAGTTATGTTGGGATATAATCCTTTGTGCTTATTTCATGTGTTTTGTTTCTCCTTTGTGAGATGGGTTCGTGGCATTGTGCTTTGTGGTGATATCGATTGAGCTTGCGTAACGGTTCTCTCATTTCATTATCTTTCCATTATTGGGAGCATTCGAGTTGTTTCTTGTTTGGTGCAGAGATTGCATGGTATATGGCTCTAGGTATTATTGGTATGGCATGTCGGTCGAGCATCTTGTACTGGATGAGATGAGATCCTGTACCTGCAATTAGTACTATCGAATTTGGTTAAGGTATGATTGGAGAAATAATATGAGAAGTCAACTTATAATTTGGCAATGGTTTTTATCGGGTGAGGACACTCCACGACTTGTTGATCTGATGAGTGGGTATGAGTTTCTGTGTGTTTCTTTCATCATTGGCAGTATACGAAGGTTTAGAACAAGATTTTATTATATATGAGGTTTGTTACCCGTACCAGGTTTGTTATTAGGCAGCTATTGTGATCGAAAATTATTGCCACGACTGTATGAGTTATGTGGTATATCATGTGATAATATCCTGGAATATAGTTATGACTTGGTATAGTTTGTTTAGACTTTTACATGGTATAGATGCGAGAATCGGGTCTCCTGATGATTTTCGAATGTTATAGATTGGGTTCTAAAATTTGTGGACTAAGGTTGAATTAAGGATCTTCAGTTAGGTTGTGTTTTCGGATATATATGGATTGTGGTGATGTGGTATCACCCATGAGTATATGTGTGATGAGTTTATCCACAATGTGATGGATTTGGAATGACTCTTGGCACATTCGAGGACGAATGTATGTTTAAGTAGGAGAGAATGTAATGACCATACATGCTATTTTAAGCATTTGCAGTCACTTCGGTGGTTTGAGGTCATGAGTAGCTTCATACGGTGTATTATGACTTGCATGTATCGTCGATTTTGGTTTTCGAGTGGTTCGGGATTGGGTTGGAAGAATGATTCTCATTTTAGAAGTTTTAAGTTAGAAGAGTTAACCAAGTTTGACTTTTGTGTTTTTCACCTCGAATCGGGGTTTTGATGATTCCATTAGGTCCGGATGGTGATTTTTGGACTTGGGTGTATGCTCGTATTTGTATTTGGATGTTTCCAGAAGGGTCTTGGTTCTAATTGGCGAAAGCTGGCAATTTGAATTTTTGGAAAGTTTGTAGGTTTGACTAGGAGTTGACTTCGGTATCATCAGGTTCAGATTGTTGTTTTGGGAATTGGAATAGGTTATTTATGTCATTTGGAACTTGTGTACAAAATTTGAGGTCATTCCAAGTTGATTTTTGTATGGTTCGACTTGAGGTTTGAAAGTTGAAAAGTATTAGTTCATTAAGCTTGAATTGAGGTGCAATTCGTCATTTTGATGTTGTTATGTGTTATTTGAGGCCTCGAGTAGGTCCGTATTGTATTTTGGGACTTGTTGGTCTGTTCGAACGGGGTCCTGAGGGGCTCGGGTATTTTAGGGATCTAATGGTCATCGTCCTCATCTGTTCCTTGTTTCTTTGATTGAGTCGAGGCTGGCAGCTGTGGTTGCTATGTAGCTTCCTATTTTCCTTTGGACTCCGATCCTTCTGTTGACGAAAGTGCCGATATTGGTATCACTTTGTCGACCGCGAACATATCTTTGGCAGTGTGTTGTTCCCCGTACACCGTTTTTATTCTATCCGGTATTGGGAACTTCAGCATTTGGTGAAGTGTTGAAGGGACTGCCCTCATATTATGAATCCAGGGTCTTCCGAACAGGGCGATGTATCTCATATCACCTTCGATCACATGGAACTTGGTTTCTTGAATAGTCCCAGCTATATTTACTGGTAAAATGATTTCTCCTTTAGTCGTTTCGCTTGCCATGTTGAAACCATTGAGAACTCGAGCTGCCGGCACGATCTGATCTTGTAGGCCGAGCTGCTCCATAACCCTCCATCGAATAATATTGGCCGAGCTTCCTGGATCAATTAAAACACATTTAACCTGAATTGTATTCACAAGGACAGAGATTACCCAATGCATCATTGTGGGGTTGTGAGATCCCTTCTGCTTCCTCATCGTTGAATGATAAAGTGCCTTCTGGTACATAGTCTCGAGTTTGTTTTTCCTTGGTGATCGATACCTTAGTGCGTTTGAAAACAGGCCCTTGTGGAATATCGATCCCACCAACGATCATGTGAATCACGTGATGTGGTTTTTCCTATTCATTTTTCCTGTTTGCATCCCTATCTCTAAAATGATTTTTAGCTCGGTCGCTCAAGAACTCTCGAAGGTGACCCTCGTTGAATAGACGGGCCACCTCCTCCCTTAGTTGTCTGCACTCTTCGGTTCTGTGACCATGCGTACCATGGTATTTACATATTTGATTGGGGTTCCTTTTGGATGGATCGGTCTGTAGGGGCCTGGGCCATCTAGTATCTTTGATTCTCCCAATGGCTGACACAATACCTGATGTGTCGATGCTGAAGTTATATTCTAATAATTGTGGTGCCTTTGTGGGATCGGCCCGTTTATCGAAATCGATTTTGCTCATGAACCCTTGAGAGCTCTGTCCTCGATCGTTCCTTAGATCATTTCGGATGGGATTGCGTCCTGGGCCGCTATTTCTACGATCTGCATTGTATGGTTGATATCGGTCTTTGTTCGACCGAGGTTCTCTGTCGATATCTCTCTGAGTTCTTCCAACGGGCCTGATTGGATAAGAGGAACCGGAAGGGGTCCCTAATTGATCATCCTCGACCCTGATTTTTGACTGGTATCGATTATGTACATCGGCCCAGGTTACCGCTGGGTATTCGATTAAATTCTGCTTTAGCTGTCGTGAGGCCACCGAACTCCGATCGTTCAAACCTTGAGTAAAAGCTTGAACAACCCAATCGTTTGTGACTGGTGGTAGTTCCATGCGTTCCATATTGAACCGAGATATTAACTCCCTCAATATTTCGTTATCTTTCTATTTTACCTTGAAGAGGTCCGACTTCCTAGTCGCAACCTTTATTGCTCCGGCGTGTGCCTTTACGAAGGAGTCTGCAAGCATGGCGAAGGAATCGATAGAATTAGGTGGCAGATTGTGATACCATATCATTTCCCTCTTCGATAGAGTTTCTCCAAATTTCTTTAGTAGAACTGATTCGATCTCATAATCTTCTAAATAATTTCCTATAATCGCACATGTATAGGAGATGACATGCTCATTTGGATCGGTGGTCCCATTGTACTTGGGGATTTCCGGAAGAAAAATTCTAATTACAGAAGGAAAATCCATGATTAATTAAACAACCGTTCTTGATTCGATCCGTTCCGAGATTTCTGCCATAATCTTCGACCAGTCGTAGATATCTCGCTTTTCCGTTATTACGCTATCCTCGGTATTGCTCGATGCTTGTCTCGTTTGGTCTCGATTTCTGTCGGCCTCAATCTTTGCAGGTGCCTCGAATCTCGATCTCGGTACCTTGTCTTCGTGCCTCTATCCGATCCACTTCGGAGTCGTCCTTCGATGCAAACTCTCGGTCTCGGTGAAACAGTAAAATCAGGTGGGCCCGATTTTAACCGTATACAATAATACACAATGACCAAAAGATACACGACCCCGAAATAAAGTGTGACTCACCAAGTCAGCTGGGAAGAGGGTGTACTGCTATCATTGATCAAAGTCACCTGTTGTGGAACCACCTGCATCCATTAAAGATGTAGCGCCCCCGGCAATAGGGACGTTAGTATATATATGGAACAGTACTAGTACGAATGACTAAACATCCTCTCAATAGATAGAGTAATAAAACAAGGAAGAACAATCATAGAGTCAATGGGAGCCTCAAACAATGCCAAGACATCAAGTTGGGAGCAAGATAAGATTTCATGTAAATTACATTATTTTAGGTTGGGAGATCTTTAGCATCGATATACCACCATGACTTTAGCACGGAGTCCAATCATGGCCCGATCAGCTAGGCCGTATCACCCAAAGACTTTAACCACAATCACAATCACTATCAAGCTCTAAATCATTATCTCAATCATAATCTCAAGCACAATCACCACCATGTGTGCGGCATGGCGTCCGATCTGGACCCGACCGGCTAGGCCGTCTCACCACAATGTTGTGTGGATCGACATCACCCTTTTATAGCAATGATCTCATCCCATTTAAGGGGAATAATCTTATCACATCAATCGCATCTCAAATAAGGGAAAAATCACATACGCACCTACACCGACACGTGTAATTTCGGGGTTAGGTCATTTCAACCTACCCCGACTCGGTGACTAACGATATTCCCAAATGTTTATTATATAAAGGACTTTCAGCTCATTTCATAGTCGTTTACTCATCTTTTCATTTTATTGGCACTAGAGGCCCCAAATGTAAAATCATTCTTGACACGTTGGCCGTATTTCATATTTCTTGATCACCCCTTTCATTTTTCAAATATCGGCATGGATTATCAACAAGGAATTTTTAATCAAGGACTTTAAGTACACATATGAGCAAATAAGAGTCTTAGGCACATTGGGTTTTCTTCCACAACCTGGCATAATAATTAGCATTTGAGACATAATTGAATTCATAATATTTCGACACATGGTCACATTTGAATACAATCTCGAAGAATAACACAATATTATAAGAGCATTCGGAATACATTTTGAACATATAACTTTCGACAGAGAGTTATTCAGAATAGTCAAGTTTATAAGAAAAAACTCAGAACATGAGACATAAGAGCTTGAGCCAATCATAACTACAACTTACGAGGATATCATGGATTCGATTCTACAAGAGCAGTTTGTCAGAGAACCCCAAAAACCAAACCTAACAACATATACATAATCCAACGACACAACATAACATGAAAACAACACCAGTCGTGGCCTCATGAGCAATATATTACCAAAAAGGATCACCCTTAACATCAACTGTACAAGTGAAACATAATTCACACAAGGTAAACTCTTAAAATTTTCATAGAACACAACTTCACAAATACATAGTTATTCAAACAAATTAGGGTACTTCTTTTTCATTTCTTCCTCAGCATTCCAAGTGGCCTCTTCGAATTGTTGGTTTTTCCATAGCACTTTCACGGAGGCAATCTCTTTATTTCTCAGCTTACGGACTTGTCTATCAAGAATGGCAACTGGAATCTCTTCATAAGTCAATTTCTCATTAACCTCAATAGTCTCAACCGGAACAATATGCGACGGCTCTCCAACCACCTTCTTCAACATGGATACGTGAAACACTGGGTGCACTAAAGACATCTCTGGAGGGAGTTCAAGGTTGTAAGCCACCAGACCAATCCTCTAAATGATTTTGTACGGTCCGACGTACCTCAGACTCAACCTCCCTTTCTTACCAAACAGCATTATACCTTTCATGGGGGAAACCTTCAAGAATACCCAATCATCCTCCTTGAACTCCAAATCCCTGCGACGCACATCCGAATAGGACTTCTGAGGACTCTGGGCAGTTCTCAACCGTTCTGTAATGATCTTAAGCGCGCAACATATCCTTGAGCTTCTGAATAGTTTGTTATGCCTTCCCGTCGGTTTGTGGATGGAAGGATGTACTAAGATATACCTGATTACCCAAACCTTGATGAAATTTCTTCAAACAATTAGCCGTGAACTATGCCCCTCGATCTGAGATAACAAAAACTAGAGTGTCGTGCAACCTGATTATTTCCTTGATATACAACTAAGCATAATATTCTGCTGTGTTGGTAAGCTTAACAGGTAATAAGTGTGCTGATTTCGTGAGTCGATCCACAATCACCCAAATCGAGTCGCACTTGCGAGGCGTGCAAGGTCGTCCAACCACAAAGTTCATATTGATCATCTCCCATTTCTACATCAGAATTTCTATGTTCTGTGCCAACCCACCGGACCTTTGGTGTTCGACCTTCACTTGCTGAAAATTTGGACATCTTGCCACAAAGTCCGCTACATTCCACTTCATATCATTCCACCAGTAGACTTCCTTAAGGTCATGGTACATCTTGTAGAGCCCGGGTGCACGGGATACCTAGAATTGTGAGCCTCGATCATGATTCTTTCCTGGAGACCATCTATATTTGTAACACAAAACCGCCCTTGGTACCTTAGTGTACCATCATCCATTCCAAGAGAAAAAGTCGTGGTCTTATGTTTATGTAACCCTTCTTTCAACTGCACCAACAATGGATTGTTGTATTGCTTCTCCTTGACTTCCACAACAAGCGATGATTCAGCCCTATTTTGCACAATCACCCCTCATTCACTGGAGTTCGCAAGGCGAACTCCCAAACTAGCCAACCGATGAAACTCCTTGGCCAACAGCCTTTGATATGCCTCTAAGTGAGCCAAACTACCCATAGATTTCTGGCTAAGAGCATCTGCCACAACATTAGCCTTCCCCAGATGATATAGAATATTGAAGTCGTAATCCTTGAGTAACTCAAGCCATCTTCTCTGCCTTAGATTCAATTCCTTCTGCTTGAAAATATATTGAAGGCTCTTACGGTCCGTGAATATATCCACACGGACCCCATACAAATAATGACGCCAAATCTTCAATGCAAATACCACTGCTGCAAGTTCTAAGTGATGTGTTGGATAGTTCTTTTCATGATTCTTGAGTTGCCTAGAAGCATAAGCTATCACCTTGCCATATCGCATTAATACACACCCAAGTCCGATCCTTAAAGCATCATAATATACCACAAACCCATTTGTACCCTTTGGTAGGGTCAACACCGGTGCCGTAGTCAATATTGATTTCAACTCTTGGAAGCTCTTTTCACAAGCATCTGACCATTGGAACTTAACCGCCTTTTGCGTCAATTTCGTCAACGGAGAAGCAAGAGTAGAGAACCCCTCCACAAACTTCCTGTAATACCCAGCTAAGCCCAAGAAACTGTGAATCTCTGTTGGAGTTGTAGGTCTAGGCTAATTTTTCACCGCTGCAATCTTCTGAGGGTCAACCTTAATTCCTTCTCGGGAGACGACATGTCCGAAGAATGTGACGGATTCAAGCCAAAATTCACACTTCGAAAACTTCGCATACAACTTGTGCTGATAGAGTGTCTGCAGAACTGCCCTGAGATGATCGGCGTGGTCCTCTACTTCGTGAATATACTAGAATAACATCAATGAATACTATCACAAATGAGTCAAGACAAGGCTTGAAGACTCGATTCATAAGATCCATGAAACATGCTGGGACATTTGTTAGCCCAAAAGACATCACCAGGAACTCAAAGTGCCCATACCGGGTCCTGAAAGTTGTTTGCGAAATATCCTGCTCTCTGATCTTCAATTGGTGATACCAAGATCTTAAATCAATTTTGGAGAAGTACTTAGCACCCTGCAATTTTTCAAACAGGTCATCTATCCTTGGCAGTAGGAACTTATTCTTGATCGTGACCTTGTTGAGTTGCCGATAGCCAATACATATTCTCCGTGACCCATCCTTCTTCCTTACAAAGAGGACTGGTGCGCCCCAAGGCGACATACTCGGCCGGATGAAGCCCTTCTCTAGAAAATCCTTCAACTGTTCCTTTAGCTCCTTCAATTCTGCTTGTGCCATTCTATAGAGGTTGTGTTCCTGGCATCACATCAATCTCAAAATCAAATTCCCTGTCTAGTGGGATCCCAGGGAGCTCATCAAGAAAGACCTCCGAAAATTCATTCAGCACTAGCACGGACTCAAGTATAAGTGCCTCAGAATCTGTGTTTGTAACCCAGACCAAATAATAAATACACCCCTTGTTGATCATCTTCGTGGTCTTAATGTAAGAAATAAACCTACCATTTGGCACCACATCATACCCTTCCATTCAATAACTAGCTCATTTGGAAATTCAAACCGAACTGTTCTGGTTCGGCAATCAAGCTTAGCAAAACATGAATAAAGCCAGCCCATCCCCATTATTACATCAAAATCAACCATCCCCAATTCAATGAGATCGTCCATGGTGTCCCGACCACGCACCATGACAACACAATCCTTATAAACCCGCGTGACCACAATAGACTCACCAACCAGAGTAGATACAGAAAACGGCTCATGAAGTTGTTCTGGTTCTATCCCAAATTCCATAGCAACATAAGGAGTGACATAGGACAAAGTGGAACCGAGATAAATAAGGGCATATACATCATGAGATTGGACAGTCAATACGCCTATGACAACATCTGGAGAAGCCTTTGAACTCTGGTGACCCTTCATAGCATAGAAACGGATGGGTCCTCCCGTCTGTGTACCACTCCTAGTTGCACCACCCCCTGCGGGTGCTGGAGTGCCTCGAGCTGGAGGAGGTGTTGCGGATGTAATAACTGCAGAACTGGATGGCTGTGACCTACCTCTGCCCTCACCCTGGCAGGACGAACGGCAATCCCTTTGAATGTGGCCTCTCAACGTGCACCCGTAGCATATGGGTAAGTCCATGTAGCAGATCCCTAAGTGCATCTTCCCACACCTAGGGCATGTGGTCCTCCTCTGCTGCTGGAATCTCCCACCAGGCCGACCCTGCTGGTAAGATTCCCTACTACCCTGACCGGGCCTAAAACGGCTCCACTGCTACTGACTGGGCCCTGATGGTTGTGCACTGACTGAATACTAAGCAAAGGACTGGAATGGCCCTGATGACCCTCCCCTAAATGCCGACCTACCACCACCACTACCAGAAGAACCACCAAAGTTACCCGCAGATCGGGCCTTATTTCTACCCTCTCGCTCCATTCTATTCTTCAATTTGCGGTTCTCTGTGGCTTGAGCAATTGTCACCATCTTCCCGTAGTTCATATGAGAATTCAAGGCGGCAGTAGCGACCTCGTTAATAACCAAGGGGCTGAGGCCCTATACGAACCGGCGCTTTCTAGCCTCCATAGTGAGCAACATATAAATAGCATACTTGGACAGGCGCGCGAATCTCATATGGTACTCCCACACACTAAGGCTACCTTCCTTCAGGCTCTCAAACTCAGCGGCACGGGCTGCCTTTGTCTCGGCAAGCAAGAAAGGATCAATGAAGGCATCGGCAAACTCACTCCACCTCGCCGGAGGGCTCCCCTCCTCACAGAACTCCTCCCACAGCTCGAACCAGGAATATGCCTGTAAGGCCCCGTAAAACTTTGCAAAGAAAAAAAATAATATTTCATGGTGCCGAACTGGGCTTACGTGTTTGAGGATTATATAAATTCTTCGCAGCGAGCTTGCTCGCCGCAGCTCGGACGTTTTGGGTCGAACAATGCATTGAGGAATAAAGGAAAAATTTGGGCAGAAGAAATGCACTTCTGCGGCCCACTATGCGGCCGCAGAATCACTCTGCGGACCGCATAATGGTCGCAGAGTGAGACAGTCTTTTGGGCCATTTTTTATGTCACTTTCGCGGCCCATTATGCGACTACAAAACCATTTCGCGGGCCGCACTCTGATCGCATATCCAGCTTTGAGATTTTTTGGAGGAAGGTTCTGTAACGCATTATGCGACCGCAGACTAGTTCTGCGGTGCATTATGCGACCGCACAATAGGTCTGTGGGCCGCATAATGACCGCAGACCGAGTCAGATTTGCCCAGTTCTAGAGGGAAATTATGCCCTATTCTGTAGACCGCATAAGAATTATGCGGTCGCATATGCTACCGCATACCCTGTTTCGGAGCTTCATTTTTGGATTTTTATAACCTGACCCTACTTCGATTAAATAGACGCCATGGACCATTTTTGAGCTAAAACCTAATATTTAGAGAGTGAGAGAGCGCCCTAGAGTGGGAGAGTGATCTTCAACAAATTGTCCTTCAATTCTTGCTCAAACCTTTGAAGATTAACAAGGAAAACTCACTAGGTCTTCATCCTAGAGGTAAGATTCTATTCCCTAGCCCTTAATTTCAAAATTTACATAAGAATGGGTAATTAGCAAGACAATTCTTGGGTATGGAAGTTGTTTATTTTGCATGCATGTGTTATCAAAGGGTGTAGGAAGATTATGAGCTAAAAATGGTAAAGAGTGGGTTGTGGGATGACGGAATCCTCCATAAAAGGACCTTGAAACCTTAATGCACACCTAGT
>AWOL01S0037375.1:0-84976 GCA_000715115.1 Nicotiana otophora | reverse complement strand
TTTTTAAGCATTATTAAGGGGGACCAAAGCATTCAAACATTCAAGCATTCAAACAATTCTCTATACTGGTGTCTCTCCCCCCGACACCGCATTGCATCTTGTAATAACTTTCATCATCATCAATACAATCATCAGCTTTCATCATCATTGCTTATTTTCGCTACTCAATTGCTCACGATATTGATTTTTCCGTACGCTACTGACAATCTAGTCTAGCATATGGAGGGGACCTCAGTTGGTAGACATCAACCCTACTGTCATCGGTTGCTTAGCCTTACGTCGCCCTTCCAAGGAACTTCAGGAAGGCGTCGTATAACAGTTGGTATCAGAGCCTAGGCTCGACATCGGACGAGGGAACTCATTGCCATCATCGCCATTTCTGACCATGGTGAATTACGGGGATCGTATTATGGCCCATCGTGGATACGGTGCCTGATCTAAAAGTCAGCCTAGTGCAAAGGTTGGATGACCTGGACTGCAGAATGGGGCAGGCCAAAATTGACATAGCAAACATCAGTCGTGACTCTGAGGAAGGCCGGGAAATGGCAGCTGTCGAGGCAACCGAAATTCATGGCAAATTCTAGGACCTCCAACAAGAGCTTGCCGAGGATTTAGCCCATCGGGAACTAGAGGCAGACTGACTGACCGTCATGCAGCAAACCATAGAAAACTTGACAGGCCAGCTCAGTGTTGTCAATGCTTCCCTTCAAAGCCAGCTCAAAGGAGGCAAAAACCAAATCAGGGGTGCCATGAACATTGCCCCCATGCCACAAAAGCTGAAAATTTCGGAGCCAAAGCCATACAATGAAGCCCAGGATGCTAAAGAAGTGGAAAACTTCATCTTCGACATCGAACAATACTTCGATGCCGTAGGACAGTTGGAAGAATCCAAAAAGGTAGAAATTGCTGCCATGTATCTTCAAGGTGATGCAAAACTTTGGTAACGAGTCAAATACGAAGCCATCAGGGCCGGTGAAGATACTCTCAACACATGGGCAGAACTGAAGACAACCATACGCCTGCAGTTCTTCCCCGAAAAAGTAGAATACAACACACGGAGAAAGTTACGTGAACTCCGCCACACCAGGTCGGTGCCGGACTACGTGCGAGAATTCTCCGCACTCATGCTAAACATACGGGATATGGGGGACAAAGACAAATTATTCGCATTCATAGAAGGTTTGAAACCTCATGCTCGTATGGAGCTGCAAAGACAACGGGTAGGTACCTTGCCCAAGGCCATTCAAGCTGCAGATTGCCTTGGGGATTATCATTTGGAAACTCAGAAGGATAGGCCCCAACCGCCTGTCCGAGGGGGATACAGTGGGAGCCAACCTAGCAACGGTGGCCCCAACAAAAACAAAGGAGATCAAGGTGTATCCAAATCTAAGACTCCTTCCTCAAGCAGCAACAGTGCTGCATCAGTCAACAACAATCAGGGGAGAAAGCCCCCTTCAAAATGTCGTCATTACAGCGGGGAACATTGGAACAATCAATGCCCCAATACACAAATCAATGCTCAACAGACTGTTGACGATGATGAGTCAGATCATGATGGCTCAGTCGATGCAGAACAAGTAGGTGCCTTCAACGCATTTGTTGGCTCCATTCATAATACCTTGGCTGGAACCAGTGCTGGTAACACCAAGAAGAACGCTTGCCCAATCGTCAAGAAAGGGAAAGGAAAGGCGGATGAGAGGCCTCCCACAACACAAAAGAGGACCTTAATGTTCGTTAACATGAAAGTAAACGGCAAACCTATTCGGGCATTGATAGGCACGGGTGCTGCCCACAACTAACTGGCCTCAACTCAGGTGTAGCGCCTCGGTCTAGCGGTGAAAAAGAGTAGGGGTCGTGTCAAGGCTATCAACTCTCCATCTCAGCCAATAAGTGGAATAACTAAAGAAGTGCCAATGAAGCTTGGCCCATACAAGGGAATATTCAACCTACGCATAGCTATCATCGATGACTTCGATCTGATAGTGGGATTGGAATTCCTCGGGCAAACCAACACCATCCCGGTACCATATGCCAACATGTTCCTAATGATGGGAGACAACGGGTCCAAACCACGCACCATACCATGCATACCTATAAAGATGGTCGTTGAACATATCTCAGCCATGCAATCAGAGAAGGGAATCAAAAGACCTGAACCTACGGTTCCGGCTGCCCTCAGCATCATCAATCAAACATCAGATCATCGGCGTCCAACAACTCATGGTGCCCCTCATTGTGTGAAGACTTGCCAAGCATTCCAAAAGGACAAGTCGGATCACTCAGCACAGGCGGGACTCTTAGAGCCGTTACCTATCCCACAGAGACCTTGGGAAAGCATTTCCCTGAATTTCATCACAGGATTACCCAAGGTCGGAAATCTTGCAACCATCATGGTGGTTGTAGATCGGTTTTCCAAGTATGCTACCTTCATAGCAGCTCCACAGAACATATTGGCAGAAGATACATCTCGACTCTTCTTCTCTCATATTGTCAAATATTGGGGCATGCCCAAAGACATCATTAGTGACTGCGACTCACGCTTCACTAGCAAGTTGTTGGCCCATCTCTTCAGTTGCCTCGGATCCAAATTAAGTCATAACTAAAACTTCCATCAATAAGCAGATGGCCAGCCAGACCGGTTCAATGACATGCTGGAGGAATATCTCCGCTAATTTGCAACCGGGTCACAAACAAATTGGGTGAAGCTCTTGGATGCTGCTCAATTATGTTTCAATTCTCAAAAGTGCTCCATTTCAAACAAAAGTGCCTTTGAAATTGTTACCGGATAGCAACTGCTACTCCCATAGATGGTGAATGCACCAAACATGCCAACATCGCCTCGAGCTACCAGTTTCTCAAAAGAATGGGAGAAAACTTTGGAGATAGTGCGGAGCTATCTTGTCAATGCCCAAGAGAGGGCAATGAGGTATGCAGAACAAAACCTTCGCTTTGTCCAACATCAAGCAGGAGACAAAGTGATGGTGAGAACCCCGAGGCCGAACTTCTTTGCAAAGAGGACCCATGACCCTCGCCTATTGCAAAGATATATCGGACTCTTTTCCATTGAAAGGCGCATTGGGAAATCCACATACCAGCTGAACACACCAGCCTGGTGGAAAGTCCATCCAGTCTTCCATGTCAGCAGCCTCAGGTCATTTCAGAAATACATGGAAGATCATTCAGAAAAGCCACCTCACAATACCGAGGGGAACAGACCTCCCAACCAAGAAGAGCCTGACCAATCATCATCATCATGCAGGTAAGGCTCCAAGGATGTCGCCAACTCAAGTGGGGGAGAATGTCATGGACTGCTTTCCATCATCGACCCATGACCCCTTGGACGCGCCCCGTGGAATCCTAGCAAGCCTCCCAACACCTAGCGCCACGGTCGGCCCCGTGGTCTTGGCAGCTCCAAGTGACAAGCGCGCATGCGCCTTTGTCTCCCCACTGATAATCAGTGCCAGCGCCCAGCGGCTGGCGAGTGCCAACAGTGCCGCGCGCACCGACAATGTCGCGCGCACAAACCATCATGTTGCCAACAGCACCGCACGCATAGACAGTGCCACGCGTGCAGATCCAATGCCAAGCGCCAGCGCCCAGCCGCTGGCAGATCCAAATAGTGCTGCGCACGCCAATAGCAATGCGCGCGCAGACACTGATGCTCAAGACAAAGTTGCTTCCATCAGACTAGCTTCCACCTTGTAGAAGACTAAGTCCTTTTCATGGTAATTATAGAGTAGGTTTACTTCATTTATTTTCAGTGTGCTTCAACAGCTTTCATAGGTCAACTCATGTAACTTTGGTTTATTTTTCTAAGTATTATTAAGGGGGACCAAAGCATTCAAATATTCAAGCAATCAATCATTTCTCTGTACCGGTGTCTCTCCCCCCCGACACCGCATTTCATCTTGTAATAGCTTTCATCATAAGCAATACAATCATCAGCTTTCATCATCATTTCTCATTTCCACTGCTCAATTGCTCACAATATTAGTTTTCCCGTACGGCACTGACAATCAAGTCTCGCGTACGGAGGGGACCTCAGTTGGCAGCGGTTGCTTAGCCTTACATCGCCTATTACGCCCAAACCTCGGGGAGCGCGACCGGCGCTCAACCAAGTGAACCTGGTCGAGCAAGCCTATTAAACATTTCCTACCCGACTCATTCATAATCCAAAAAGGGAACGCATCACCATTTGTAAAACAGGGGAGAGATTAGTTATATAAATATATAAACGTTGCTAGTTCATTTTTCCTTATATAGGTAAATTATGCCATAGTTGAGTTTTCAAAATACAACTCGATACAACGACCACCCCAACACACATACATGACCCACATAAACGTCTACAGAGCCTCTAAGGGTACAAAAGAGCAACATGACAATGCCGGCAACAAGGCCCCGGCTATACCTCAAAATATGAAAACTTATGCAAAAGAAGGACTACATGACCCCAGGAAGAAATGGGGCTCACCAAGACTGCTGTGATGAGTGTGAGGGAGAGCACCACTATCTGCGATCGGCACTATCTGCGATGGAACCACCTACATCCATTCAAAGATGTAGCGCCCCCGGCAAAAGGGACGTTAGTACTGTCGAATAGTACTAGTATGTAAGGCAAACACCAATCTTAGTAGAATGAACAGTGAAACATAGAGAAGGCAGTCACAATAATCAATAAGTACTTCATAGAGATACAAAGAAACACCAAGTAAGGATCACATAGTTTCCAATTCAATATTTCCATCTTTTTAGGTTAATAATCTTTAGTGACAAATGCCACAACTCACATTGCCACCGTAGTTTTACACGGAGTCCGGTCTCGGTCCGACCGGCTAGGCCATCTCAAGTGAGACATATCCATATCCACAATGTAAATCAATAATTCCAACACAAATGCCACCATGTGTACAGCATGACATCCGATCTCGGCCCGATCGGCTAAGCCATCTCACTTGAGACATAACCTCTTTCAATTGTTCACCCAATTCACATTTCTTTCCCATCTTTCATTACATGGCACAAACAGTCTCATTTATTAAGTAGTTCTTGGCACTTGGGAACATTTTACAATTCAAGTCTTCCCATTTTTTATTCGTTCAAATAACATCATGATTCATGTCGATAAGTACCATCACATAAGGCATTGCACACATAAGGGAAGGAGCTTGGAAAATCATAATTACGTTCTCAAATAGCATGATGACATGGTAAACATATAAAATAATTAGAGAACATGAATCTTTCCACCCAGCACACTAAGGCAAACAATTCTACTATGATCGAGTAGGAACTTACACCAATTATTCGTACACCAGGAGTTCGATTCTAGGAAGAAGAGAGTTAGCCATACATACCTAAATTACACTTCTTTAGACTCTACAATTATCCGAAACCCTTATCAACCTCAATCTAGTTTAGCAATATACAAATTGAACCCATAATTAGGAAAACGTTCATGGTTCTAGCTTACTTTTCCCCCACACACTTTATCACACATGCATGCGAGATACACCACCCTATTTCCCATGAAGTATCACTCTAGTACGCCATTATAGCTATGTTTGAAATTAAGAGTTGGGATGATGAGGTGTTACCTTTTAGGATGAAGAATTTGGTGCTCTACTTGAATATTTCCAAGCTTTGAGTGATGGTTGAGGATTATATGATGAGAATTAGGCCCTCCCTCTAGAACCCTCTCTCTCTTACTCTAGAAATATCATAAATGAGCTTCAAACTAGACTAAAGGGGTGTTTTAACGGAATGAGGGTCGGATTTTAAATTAAGAAAATGGGTGCCCTGATACAGGTCTGCAATCGCATATACGACCGCATAATGGTTATACGGTCGGCAAAGTGACCACAGAAATGGCACTTAGGGGCCTGAACTTTCGGCCCAGGTATGCGACCAGTATGCGGTCCGCATACTTGTTCTGCGGTCGCATAATGCACCGCAGAACTCCCTCCGCAAAAACCCAAGAGGGATTATGCGACCAAATTACGGTCCACATAGTGTTTATGCGGTCGCATAATTGACCGCAAAGCTGACCTCAAATTGGCCAACTTACTGCTTCACTCTGCGGCCATTATGCGGTCCGCAGAGTGATTATGCGGCCGCATAATGGGCCGCAGAAATGCGTTCTTCTGCGAAACATTTTCCTCTAAGTCCGTAGGGTACTGTTCAATCCAAAAAGTACGAAACGCGTCTCGCAAGCTCACCGCAAAGAATTCTACTATAATAACGTAGGAATTTATCTTGGCACCACGAAACCCCGAGTTTTTGGTTTAAATTTTTTTACGGGTCCTTACATCTTCCCCACTTAAGATCATTCGTCCTCGAATGAGGATCAAGGTTCTCTTAACACAGTTTCAGTTATGCCACACACCATCATCCCCAAATTTTCCTAACTTCCTAACTTTCTGAAAATTTCGCTAGAGTTTCCTTTGTATTTAGGCATATCCACCTGTCAGAGAGCCCCCGAAATACACCTTAGCAAAATATATATAGGATTAAATGACACAACAGAATACAAAATAACACCAATCGAAGCCTCATGGGGGACATATAACTAGAAAGTAGTGTATTTATATTAGCCGAACAAGTGATACAAAACTTAAGGGGAACAACTTTATAGAGTTATTACATGGTTATTCAAACAAATGAGGGTACTTCTTTTTCATTTCATTCTCGGCTTCCCAAGTAGCTTTTTCGACTTGTTGGTTTCGCCATTATACCTTTTCAGATGCAATTTCTTTGTTTCTCAACTTTCGGACCTGCCTATCAAGAATAGCAACCGGAATTTCTTCATATGACAGTTCTTTACTAATCTCGATGGTCTCAACCGGCATGATAACGGACGGATCTCCAACTACCTTCTTCAACATGGACACATGGAATACCAGGTGCACTAGTGACATCTCAGGTGGTAGCTCAAGTTTGTACGCCACCTGACCTATCCTTTGAATGATTCTATACGGCCCGATATACCTCGGGCTTAATTTCCCTTTCTTTCCAAACTGCATGATCCCCTTCATGGGAGATACCTTCAAGAACACCCAATCATCTTCCTTGAACTCTAAGTCTCTACGACGAACATCCGAGTAAGATTTTTGATGACTTTGAGCAGTTTTCAACCGCTCTTTTATGATCTTAACCTTTTCCATAGCCTGATGCACAAAGTCTGGTCCTATTAGTTCGGCTTCTCCAACCTCGAAAACCACCCCATCGGCGATCTACGTCTTTTACCATACAAGGCCTTAAACGGCGCCATCTGAATACTGACATGAAAGCTGTTGTTATAAGAAAATTCTATGAGCAGCAAATGATCATCCCAGCTACCCTTTAAGTCAAGAACACAAGCACGCAACATGTCCTCAAGCATCTGAATAGTCCGCTCTGCTTGCCCATCAGTCTGTGGGTGGAAAGTCGTGCTAAGAGTTACCTGCGTACCCAAACCTTGCTGAAATTTCTTCTAGAAATTAGCTGTAAACTGGGCCCCTCGATCGGAAATGATGGAAACTAGAGTGCCATGAAGCCTGACTATTTCCTTGATATACAATTGAGCATATTGTTCCGCAGTGTCGGTGGATTTAACCGGCAAGAAGTGAGCTGATTTCGTGAGTCGGTCCACGATCACCCAAATTGAGTCAAACTTATGCGGAGTGCGCGGTAACCCTACCACAAAATCCATATTGATCATTTCCCATTTCCATATTGGAATTTCTATACTCTATGCTAACCCACCGGGCCTTTGATGCTCGACCTTCACCTGTTGACAGTTTGAACATTTTGCTACAAAGTCCGCCAAATCCCTCTTCATGTCATTCCACCAGTAAACTTCCTTGAGGTCATGATACATTTTCGTAGAACCTGGGTGCACGGAATATCTAGAAGTATGAGCTTCTGCCATGATACTTTCCTGAAGACCAGCTACGTTTGGAACACATAGTCGTCCTTGGTATCGTAATTTACTGTCATCCATGCCAAGAGAAAAATCCTTAGTCTTATGTTTATGAATCCCTTCTTTTAGCTGCATCAACACTAGATCATTGTACTGCTTCTCCTTGACCTCCATCACAAGCGATGATTCCGCCCTATTCCGCACAATCACTCCCCCTTCATTAGAATCCGCAAGACGAACTCCTAAACTGTCCAACTGGTGAACCTCCCGGGACAAGGGCCTTTGACATGCCTCCAAGTGAGCCAAACTACCCATATATTTCCGACTAAGAGCATCTGACACCACATTAGCTTTCCCCGGATGATACAAAATATCGATGTCATAATCTTTGAGCAACTCAAGCCACCTCCTCTTCCTTAAGTTCAATTCCTTCTGCTTAAAAATGTATTAGAGACTTTTGTGGTCCGTGAATACATCTACATGGACTCTATACAAATAATTATGCCAAAGTTTTAATGCAAAAACCATCGCCGCAAGCTCTAAGTCATGAGTTGGATAGTTCTTTTCATGATTCTTAAGTTGCCTTGAAGCATATGCTATGACCTTACCATGTTGCATTAATACACACTGAAGATCGATCCTTGAAATATCACAATATACCACAAACCCCTCGGTACCCTTTGGCAGGGTCAATACCGGCACCGAAGTCAATCTTGATTTCAATTCCTGGAAGCTCCTTTCACAAGCATCGGACCACTGGAACTTAACCATCTTCTGCGTCAATTTAGTCAATGGAGAGGCAAGAGTGGAGAACCCCTCCACGAACCTCCTATAATACCCGACCAAACCCAAGAAACTGTGAATCTTTGTTGAAGTAGTAGGTCTAGGCCAATCTTTCACCGCTGCAATCTTTTGAGGATCAACCTTAATTCCTTCTCCGGAGATGACATGACCCAGGAATGTAACAGATTCAAGTCAAAATTCACATTTCGATAACTTTGAATACAATTGGTGTTGATGAAGAGTTTGCAGAACTGCCCTGAGGTGGTCGGCGTGATCCTCTCGACTTCGTGAATATACCAGGATGTCGTCAATGAATTCTATCACAAAGGAGTCAAGAAACAGCTTGAAGACTCGATTCATAAGATCCATAAAAGCTGCCGGGACATTTGTTAGCCCGGAAGACATTACCAAAAATTCAAAGTGCCCATACCGGGTTCTAAAAGCTATTTTCGGAATATCCTGCTCCCTTACCTTCAATTGATGGTACCCGACCGCAAATCAATTTTGGAGAAGAACTTAGCACCTTGTAATTGATCAAACAAATCATCTATTCTAGGCAATGGGTATTTGTTTTTGATTGTGACTTTGTTGAGTTGCCGGTAATCAATACATATCCGCAACGATCCATCTTTATTTCTGACAAAGAGAACTGGTGTGCCCCAGGGCGACACACTCGGTTGCATGAAACCTTTCTCTAGCAAATCCCCTAGCTGTTCCTTTAGCTTTTTTAATTCTGCCGATGCCATTCTATAAGGTGGAATGGATATAGGTTGCGTGCCCGGCATCACATCAATCCCAAAATCAATCTACCTGTCTGGAGGAATTCCATGGAGCTCATCCGGAAATACATCGGGGAATTCATTCACAATTGGTACAGATTCAAGGGTAGGCACCTCAGCAATGGTGTCCGTAACTCAGATAAAATGATAAACACACCCCTTCCTGATCATCTTCATGGCCTTAAGGTAAGAAATAAACCTACCTTTTGTCATAACATTATTCCCTTCCCACTCAACAGCTGGCTCGTTAGGAAACTCAAGCCTAATGATTCTGGCTCGGCAATCGAGTTTGGAAAAACATGAATAAAGCAAATCCATTCCCATTATTACGTCAAAATCAATAATCCCTAGTTCAATAAGATCGACCATGGTATCCCGACCACGCACCGTTACAACACAATCCCTATAAACCTATGCGGCCATAATAGACTCGTCAATCAGAGTAGATACAGAAAATGGCTCATGAAGCTGTTTCGGTTCTATCCCAAAGATCGTAGCAACATAAGGAGTAACATAGGACAAAGAAGATCCAGGATCAATAAGGGCATACACATCATGAGATTGAATAGTCAATATACCTGTGAAGATATCTGGGGAAGCCTCTGCACTCTACCGACCACTCAGAGCATAGAATCGGCTGGGTCCTCCCGAACTCTGTGCACCACCCCTAGCTACACCACGCCTTGTGGGTGCTGGAGAGCCTCAAGCTGGAGGGGGTGCTGAAGATGTAGCGGCTATAGGACTGGATGACTAAGCTGTGCCCCTACCTGCACCCTGACGGGGTGCACGACACTCCTTCTGAATATGGCCCCTCATTACGCATCCATAACATACTGGTATGTCCAGGTAGCAAACTCCTGAATGTATCCTCCCAAACTTAGGGCATGAGGGCCTCTATTGCTGCTGGAATCTCCCTCCTGATCAGCCCTAATGGTGGGACCCCCTGGTGCCCTAACCGGGACTAAAGCGACTCCTCTGCTGCTGACCGTGCTCTGATGGCAGGGCACTAGCTGAAGACTGAGCATAAGACTGGGATGGCCCTGATGATCCTCCCCGAAAAGCTGATCTCCCACCTCTGAATGAATCCCCAAGGTTGCCTGCTGATCGGGCCCTACTACTGCTTTCCTACTCCATCCTGAGCTTTACCTTTCGAGCTTCTGTAGCTTGGGAAAATGCCACCATCTTTCCATAGTTCATGTCAGAATTTAGAGCAGCTGTGGAAGCCTCTTTAATAACCAAAGGGCTAAGGCCCTGCACAAATCGATGCACCCTAGCCTCCATAGTCGGCATCATATGAACAACATACTTTGACAGGCGCACAAACTCTATGTGATACTCCCACACATTCTTACTACCCTATTTAAGCATCTCAAACTCCACAGCACGGGCTGCCTTAGTCTCGGCAGGCAGGAAATGGTCTATGAAGGCATCCGCGAACTCATTCTATCTCACCAGAGGGCTCCACTCCTCACGGGAATCTTCCCACATCTCAAACCAGGAATATGCCACCCCTTTCAGACGATAGGAGGCCAACTCTACTCCCTCTATCTCAGTAGCACGCATAACTCAGAGAGTCTTATGCATCTCATCAATGAACTCCTGAGGGTCTGCCCCGGGATCTGTACCCGTGAACACTGGAGGGTCTAACTGAAGGAACCTGTTTACCATGGAACCAGAAGAATCCCCTTGCAAGATACATGAGGTGGGTGCAACATTTGACCTCTGAGCCTGGGAAGCTACTAACTGAGCCAGCATCTGAATAGCTCCTCTAAGATCCCCATCAGAAATACCGGGACCAGGAGCTGGGGCTGGAGGTGGAACAGGTGTATCGGCGGGAGAGATTGTGGCATCTTCCGCGGGTGTAGGAACTGGGGTAGTCTGTTCTGGAGTAGATGAAACTGGTAGTGTGATAGTAGGGGGATTATCTTCACCCGCATTATCAAGTAAGGGATCAATAGCCATCCCTGGGGTGGCATTGGCTTCTTGGCCAATTCTCGCTCTCTTCTTCGGTGCCATTTACTGAAAGTTAGAACAATGCACGAGTTAGGGGAAAACAACCTCACATTCTACTCTATCACACGATATAGAACAACAATGAAGGGTATCATTCTTAAATGTCTAAGTAGCCCCCTAAATATAGATGTGGTCGACAACACACCGATAAGAAGGGCTCTACTAGACACGGCTCCGAGACATCCTAGGACACTTTAAAACCTTAGGCTCTGATACCAAGTTTGTCACGCCCTAACCTCGGGGAGCGCGACTGGCGCTCAACTGAGTGAACTCGGTCGAGCAAGCCTATTACACCTTTCCTACCCGACTCATTCATAATCCAAAAAACGAACGCATCACCATTTGTAAAACAGGGGAGAGATCAGTTATATAAATATATAAACGTTGCTAGTTCATTTTTCCTTATATAGGTACATTATGCCATAGTTGAGTTTCCAAAATACAACTCGATCCAACGACCACCCCAACACACATACATGACCCACATAGACATCTACGGAGCCTCTAAGGGTACAAAAGAGAAACATAACAATGCCGGCAATAAGGCCCTGGCTATACCTCAAAATATAAAAACTTATACAAAAGAAGGACTACATGAACCCAGGAAGAAATGGGGCTCACCAAGACTGATGTGATGAGTGTGAGGGAGAGCACCGCTATCTGCGATAGAACCACCAACATCCATTCAAATATGTAGCGCCCCCGACAAAAGGGATGTTAGTATTGTCGAATAGTACTAGTATGTAAGGCAAACACCAATCTTAGTAGAATGAACAGTGAAACATAGAGAAGGCAGTCACAATAATCAATAAGTACTTCATAGAGATACAAAGAAACACCAAGTAAGGATCACATAGTTTCCAATTCAATCTTTCCATCTTTTTAGGTTAATAATCTTTAGTGTCAAATGCCACAACTCACATTGCCACCGTATTTTTACATGGAGTCCGGTCTCATCCCGACCGGCTAAGCCATCTCAAGTGAGACATATCCATATCCACAATATAAATCAATAATTCCAACACAAATGCAACTATTTGTACAACATGGCGTCCGATCTTGGCCCGATCGGCTAAGCCATCTCACTTGAGACGTAATGTCTTTCAATTGTTCACCCAATTCACATTTCTTTCCCATTTTCCTTTCATGGCACAAACAGTCTCATTTATTAAGTAGTTCTTGGCACTTGGGAACATTTTATAATTCAAGTCTTCCCCTTTTTTATTCGTTCAATTATCATCATGATTCATGTCGATAAGTACCATCACATAAGGCATTGCACACATAAGGGAAGGAGCTTGGAAAATCATAATTACGTTCTCAAATAGCATGATGACATGGTAAACATCTAAAACAATTAGGGAATATGAATCTTTCCACCCATCACACTAAGGCAAACAATTCTACTATGATCGAGTCGGAACTTACACCAATTATTCGGACACCAGGAGTTCGATTCTAGGAAGAAGAGAGTTAGCCATACATACCTCAATTGCGCTTCTTTAGACTCTACAATTATCCGGAACCCTTATCAACCTCAATCTAGTTTAGCAATATACAAATTGAACCCAGAATTAGGAAAACGTTCATGGTTCTAGCTTACTTTTCCCCCACACACTTTATCACACATGCATGCGAGATAAACCACCCTCTTTGCCATGAAGTATCACCCTAGTACCCCATTATAGCTATGTTTGAAATTAAGAGTTGGGATGATGAGGTGTTACCTTTTAGGATGAAGAATTTGGTGCTCTACTTGAATATTTCCAAGCTTTGAGTGATGGTTGAAGATTAATTGATGAGAATTAGGCCCTCCCTCTAGAACCCTCTCTCTCTTACTCTAGAAATATCGTAAATGAGCTTCAAAATAGACTAAAGGGGTGTTTTAACAGAATGAGGGTCGGGTTTTAAATTAAGAAAATAGGTGCCCTAATACAGGTCTGCGATCGCATATACGACCGCATAATGGTTATGCGGTCCGCAAAGTGACCGCAAAAATGGCCCTTAGGGGCCTAAACTTTCGGCCCAGGTATGCGACCAGTATGCGGTCCGCATACTTGTTCTGCGGTCGCATAATGCACCGTAGAACTCCCTCCGCAAAAACCCAATAGGGATTATACGACCGATATACGGTCCGCATAGTAGTTATGCGGTCGCATAATCGACCGCAAAGCTGACCTCAAATTAGCAACCTTACTGCTTCACTCTGCGGCCATTATGCGGTCCACAGAGTGATTATGCGGCCGCATAATGGGCTGCAGAAATGCGTTCTTCTGTGAAACATTTTCCTCTAAGTCTGTAGGGTACTGTTCAATCCAAAACCCCGAGTTTTTGGTTTAAAGTTTTTACGAGTCCTTACATCGCCCTTCCAAGGAACTTCAGGAAGGTGCCGCGTAACAGTAACCACGACGAGGTAAAAGAAACAAGAATTATAAATGATAACTACAATAACCTGTACAGTTTCATTTAATCCAACAAGTACAGGACAGTAATATGAACATGTATAAGATAGTGAGAGGATTATCTCTGTGTGTATGTACAATTACTCAAAATCTCTACTCATTCACCGGTACAATATAAGATATGCAGATAATCAGATAATAAACCATGGAAATTGCAAGTAAAGATGAAATTCAATTCCAAAATAACACTGGCCAAATTTTCCTCAACTTTTCCATATTTGTACCAAATCACTAATTAGTTTTCCTCAATAACTGTGTGTACACCATCAAGAAAGAAACATGAGAGGGTGACCCTAGGGAGATGGATATGTATCCACATGTTGCACGGACAACTCACGTGTTGCACAGACAACTCACGTGCTAATAGAATCAACCGCACAGACAACTCACGTCCTGCACAGACAGCTCATGTGCTATTAATATCAATAACTGGATTCGCACACATAACTCACGTGCTAATAATCACAATTTGCCCGGCGTGGTCACAGGCTACCGGTCCAGCTCATAACGTAGAGAAAGAAAATATGCGGGAATACATGTACATGATCAAAGAATATCAAGTTCATACTCTTGGACTGGTATAAATAACATGTTATAGCGTAGTCATGTTCAATGTGTGCCATCACAACTAGAACAGACAATTTTCATCATAAATTAGTAGTTTATCAGGTTCAAACGGAAGAATAGCCTCAACGAAATCTCAAATATGGTACAACTAGCTTATAGAGGGGTACAAATAGGAAACACATCTTAACTTGAAGCTTAACAATCATTTCAAGGCATGTCATAGCCTAAGCATTACCCCGAGCATGAAAATATTACCCCAGTGCATGCATATGGGCTCAACCCCGCACATATGCTCCACACATAGCAGGTAGCTATCACATATAATTCAGGAAACTAATGCTCAACCATGTTTAGATACGATACTTACATCAATCAAGCAAAATTACTTCCTTAACGAGCCCTTTCCGCGTGTATCAACCTCCAGAAGGCTCGAATCTAGTCAAAATAATGTAATACTATCAATAAAAGCTATAGAAATTGATTCAAAATAATAAAGTTAAGATCTTTAACCAAAATCAAAAAGTCAACCAAAAATGTCAACCCAAGGCCCGCACCTCGAAACTTGATAAAATACATAAATTCCGAGCACCCATTCGATTACGAGTCCTATCATACCAAAATCATCCAATTCCGACCTCAAATCGACCTTCAAACCTCCATTTTTTTATTTTTGCAAAGTTTCCACAAAATCCCCCATTTCTTCACTTTAATTCACTAATTAAATTCTAACAACAAAGATGAAATCATGATATAATAACAAATCCGAGACAAAAATACTTACCCCGATCCATGACATGCAAAATCCACTCCAAAATCGCCCAAAATCGAGCTCTAGCACTCAAAATGTGAAATGATACTCTACCCATCGATTTTGGATTTTAAAACCTCCTGCCCAGTGATTACACTTCGCAATTGCGGAAATCCCCTAACGGTCGCGAAGAACAAAAATCTTCAGTAACAAAACCTTCTACGCAAACGCACTCTCTAGGTTGCGAATATGGTGACCAATCTCCCAAACCTACGCGATCGCGGACAGCCTCACACGATCACGATGAACAACACATAGAAAATCCCAAGCCTTCTCTTCCTTCTTCGCGAACGGGTCTCCTGTCACGCGTTCCCATAGCACAATCCCTCAAAGCTTTGTATCACAGCCTTAACCTTGCAAACGCATAGAACATATTCCCACCTACCAGACTTAACCCTTCGCGATCGCGATCCTCCTTTCGTGATTGCGAAAGAGGAAACCAGAAGCACAAATAATCAGATGTAACACTACGTAAATTTGAATTAGTTTTGGATGCACTAAATGAGTATTAATTTGACCTTTTAACATGTTAAGTCCAATCGGGATGAGTATGGGTGGAAATCGTTGTTTTTGAATCAAGACCGATAGTAAGGTGCATAAACTTTGATGTAATCGACTAAGTTTATGGGAGGTCTGTCTTACAGCCTTAGAAAATGCAAGGCCATGAAAAATTACGGCCATAGACAGTGCAAGGCCATGAAAACTCACAGCCATAGACAGTGCAAGGCACTATCCAGGGCATTAACTTCAGCGCCCCTGACAATTCAAGGCACTGTAGTTTTGGCGCCCCTGATGGCGCCTTACACAGTTGTGTTGGCTCCCCTGACGATGCCCCACATCGACGATGTTTATCCGAGATACTTTTATTTCCTCCTCAATTTTGGGACGTGTTCACTTATTTAAAAGCCCTACCTCGTCCCCCACACCCCAAACATGAAAACCTACTCAAGAAAGGGAAGCTCTCAAGAACCTAACTTCCCCAAGGTCCCTCCATCATCTAAGGTAAGTTCTAGCGATGATTCTAAGTTAATTTCAATTATCCAACACCTTATTAACATGGGAAATCTTTCAAATCATTAGATTTTCGATCGAGATATCATTGTTGAGAAAAGAAACCCTAGAACTCGAATTTAAGAGGATTGAACTTCAAATAGGTAATGCTACTACTCCCTAATAATTTATAACTATGAATTGATGAGTTTTTGGGAGAATAGTAGATGGGTTTGATAAAGTGAATGAAATGAACTATGCTAGGGTTTTTGGTTGTTGACTTAAGATTATTATAATCATTTGTGTGATGAGAAATGATATTTGTTACATCTATTTAGGATTGTAGAATCACCTAGAAGTAGTAGAATGAGAATTGGGTGAAGAAAACACCATTTATGAGGGCTATTAGGCTTTACGCCCAAAGGGTGTTTGATAGAATTCTTAAGCTACCAAAACATGAGCATTAGTACTAATATTGGTTCCTCTTGATATATATTGACAAATATTATCGTTGAAAGAGACGACGAACATTGTGATACACTTAAAAAGGCCAGAGTCAAGGTATGTGAGGCTAACTCTCTATGTTTTGGAATGTTAATAATTCTCCCTACACTACGTTTCTTTTACGACGTTACTAATTGCCTCAGAAATATAGTTAAGCTTAGTTACTTGAACAGTTATAGAACTTCTATTCTTTAGCTTCGTGACTCGTTCGTGATTTTCATTTTGAACCTTGTGAGCTTAATGTGTAATCAATATAGACTTGGGTTTGATGCCCGTCTAGATTACTCAGCATGTCATAAACAGTTGAAGTTTCAATTTTCATAATCAGTTTATGAATACATGTCTCAGTCTAGTTCTATTCATCATTTAAGTATCATGTAACTCAATATGATTCAGTATTTCAGTATCATGTATTGCAGTATGATTCTCAGTTCCTAATTTTAAATCCCTGAATGTTAAAAACCTGTATTTGGGCCTGAGGCCGCAGTTAATGCTTTATGCATCTTTGGGCCTGAGGCTGCAGTTAATGCTTTATGCATCTTTGGGTGTGAGGCCATAGTTTATGCTTTATGCATCTTTGGGTCTGCAGCCGTAGTTTATGCTTTATGAATCTTTGGTCCTGAGGCCACAATTATGTATAAGTATACTTGGGCCCGAGGCCGCAGTTTGTGCACATATATATTATCCCGAGGCCGCAGTTTATTTATTCAGATAAAAATGTGGTTCAGCATTTAGAAGATGGAGTATTCATATCCTTACTTCCTTTGTTCAGTTATCGGTTATCATTTCAGTCTCAGTTTCAGCAATTATCATTTCAGTTATCATCTCTCAGTTCTCAGTTCTCAATTATCAGTTATCAGTTATCAATTATCAGTACAGTTTTAGTTTCAGCATTTACAGTTCTTTCTTTCAGTTTCTTTACATATCAGTGCAATTCAAATGTACTGACGTCCCTTTTTTGCCCGGGGCCTGCATGTATTTGGTGAGCCCCGGTTCTTTTGAGGCATTATCATTACTTTACAGTCTTCTATTATTTACACACAGTTGGTGTTTTCAGTATTTCATTAGAGGCTTCATAGACTAGAGTAACAGTTAGACAGAGTCGCATGATTTTCATGTCAAGTAATGTTAGCTACAGATATATTTCAGACTTATGTTAGTATTTACGCATATTGATTTATATCATTCAGACTTTTAGTATATTAGCATGTGTTAGATTATCTTCCACATTCAGAATGTTATGATATCAGATATTGATTCAGTCAGCTAGTTGGTTTGCTCGGTCACATGTAGTCAGGCACTGGGTGCCGTGTTATGTCCAGGCCCAGGTTTGGGATGTAATAGGTTCAAGTGTCCTAGGGAGTCTATGAAGCTGTGTCCAGTGGAGTTTCCTTTATATGTGTGTGCCGTCCAGACATATAAATGGTTTAACTACCAAGACATTTAGGATTGTCTTATTTCTTTCTACTATAGATCCTGCTATGAAGCCTAGAGCAATAGGTAACCTTCTCTTCCTATCGAATTCCAGATGTATCGAATGCCCAAGTGACGAGCAAGATAAACCCAAGGTCCTAGAGAGGATGATCGCCTATTGGGGTATAATTATGGAGTACAGGTTGGTAACAAATGAGATTTGAGAGGATGTTGAAAGTTGGATGAAATGGATAGTAGTACATATTAGAGCATCCCCTTATCAGAAAGTACAAAAAGAGTTATCATGTTTTTGGTTATCAGTTTACCTCAGTTACTAGTTATACAGTCTTTCAGTTAGCAGATATATGGTTATTAAGTATGCCAGTATTCAGTTACCAGATCTCCAATTTTAAGTGTATCCAAATTCTGGTGAGTTGTGAGTATACAATGATGCCTATGGGTGCTAAAAGAAAAGGTAAGTAACAAATATAGCGAAATCTTCGCATGTTTTAGGTCCAGATTAAGACTCAAGACTCTACGGATAATGCAAGAAGTGATATATCAGATAATTGTATACTCTAACGGACATGTTTGTGTATGGTAGTGTATCCATATGTGTTTTACCTCATAGAATAATTTCATTTTAATTCTTTGAAACAGAGCCACAAGTTGGATGATGATAGTTTAGATGTCAGATCTCACGTACAAGTTAAGAATTTAACCACATCGGGCATAGAATTGATCACTATAATTTTGAACACAAAAGAGTAAGGGAAAAATAAATAGGAGTCAGAAACATTTGTTATTACCAAAGATGTGCTTTTCATACGATTCATGCATATGACTAAGAAGATATGATGTACGAAATGAGAATCAAGAGCAGTTAATATTAAATTTTAGGGAATGATTTAAGGTTGTTCAGATTTATTCATATTAGAACTAAAAAGTACCACGTTAATAATTAACTATAAGAAGTAGTTGTTATTGTGAGATAAATAATATGACAATTTCTACTTTAGGTTATGTGACTAAGTGTTTACCCTAGATATTTATAGTCTGATTTGATTTTTAACTGTATAGAACATTTGGGGTTAGATATTCCAATTTCATTTAAGACAGATAAAATTTCCCTAAGTGTGATCCATGTACATAGTACAAAAGGAAGATAGTGTGCGACCGTACAATATGGTCAGATGATGAGGGAAGTTAGGAATAACCTTATGCTTCACTTTAGTTAATCAAAGCAGAACAAGAAAATATGATTCTAGTAGGTGGTTAGTAAAACAATAGTAAGTAAGTTTTGAGTAGATACAGTGAATTAGCAATTTCAGCAGAGCTAGTAGAGGTATGATTTGATTTACTTAGCTAGGTTAACACTAGTACGTGGGTAACAGTTTAAAACACCAAATGCGTGTTAGAACCCAAAGAGTTTAAGTTAAATCCGAAGTACATTGACAGTGGAAGAAAAAAAACAGATAGGTAGTAAGAGAGCAAACAACAGAAGAAACCTTTAAGAGTTATTGAAAAAGGGTTTCCCCAAGATTGACTGTGTGATTAGAGTTAAACCATTAAGATTGTGTAAGATAGTTGTGAATACATTAGCTTTCTCTTTATGTAAGTAATTTAGTTTTTCCTAGTAAGAAAGATTGCTCATAAGAAAGTTGGAAGATGAGTCGTCATTGACGTAAAGTGCAAAGAATTCCAAAAGATAAGGAAAGTCATTTGGATTCCAACAAAAGAGAAGGATCCGTAAGTACAAGACCTTAACCTTTGGTCTAAGGGGGAGATGAGAAAATCGTTAGTAAGTCCAATTGTAGATTTGAAACCCGCATAGTTAGCATGGGATATGAAAACTATAAAATCATGCCTAGTTATGTATCACTAGGGTAGTGCCATTGCACTAGACCTTAATCTTTGGAGTACTGGTCAAATACTTAGCTCACAACAATACTATAAGTATTTTCAGTAATTACCTTAAAAAGATAATCAAGTATGGGAAGTATAGCTCATGATTGAGGCAGACAAGAGAACTCTGTGAAAGAAGTTCACTGCTTTGTCAAGCTAGGAGTTCAACTTTAGGACCCTGAAGGTGGTGGAGTTGTTGTCCAGAACATGACTTGTTCCTCCTTAATAGTTGAAGTGAAGGATATTTATTACTAAAACGGCATGAAAAAGAACATCGCAGACTTTGTGGCCAAGTTTCAAAATTTTCAGCAAGTGAAAGTCGAGAAGCAGAAAGCCTAGGGTTATACCACAAAATACACATATTATTTAGTGGAGATTGTAAATATGGACTTTATAACAGGATTATCTCGCTCATTTTGAAAGCATGATTTGATTGGGTGATTGTAGATCGACTTACCAAGTCAGCACACTTCTTGCTAGTAAAGACCATAGACGTAGCAGAAGATTATGCCAAGTTTTACATTCAGGAGACCGTCCAATTGCACGAGACTCTATTTTCCATCATTTTCAGATCGTGGTGCTCAGTTTACAACGAACTTTTAGAAGTACTTTCATAAAGAATTAGGCACAAGAGTAAACCTCAACACAGTTTTTCATCCTCAGACGGATGGCTAGGCAGAGCGCACTATTCAGATACTTAAGGATATGCCCTTGATTTTAAAGCTATTTGAGATTATCACATACTTGTCATTGATGACACTGTACGAAGCTCTGTATGGGAGGTGTAGATCGCTAATTGGTTGGTTTGAACTTGGCGAGGCAGAGTTGTTGGGACTAGATTTGGTATATTAGGCTATGCAAAAAGTCAAGTTGATTCAAGAGCGTTTGAAGGCAGCTCAGAGTCTCCAAAAGTCCTATTCGGGCGTGAAGCGTAGAGACCTAGAGTTTCAAGTTGATGATTAGGTGTTTCTAAAAGTTTTGCCTAATAAAAGTATTATAAGATTTGGGAAGAAAGGAAAGCTCAGCCCAAGACACACCGGGTTGTATAGGATCCTACGAAGGGTCAAGCAAGTAGCTTATGAGTTAGAGTTTCCACCAGAATTAACGTCTATACACCCAGTATTTCACGTGTCATGTTATAACATTCATGACAGTTCAGTAGTAAGATACTCATGTCAATCCAGTACTCAGATATTCATGCTAGTTTAGTACTCAGATATTGATGTCAGTTCAGTGCTAAGATATTCATGTCAGTTCGGTACTCAAACATTCGTGACAGTTCAATATTCATATATCCATGTTTGTTTAGTATTCACGTGTCCATGATAGAGCAGCATTCACGTATATGTTTCATGTTATGTATATTATGATACCCTGTGAGGCTTGTGTTATGCTCTGTTTGCTAGCAGGAGTTTTGGAGAAATATTGAAGGTAACTAACGTTCTCATTCAGACCTTATATTATAATCTCCATGTCTTTCAGTATTTAGTCAGTTCAGTAGCCATTCAGTTTAGTACCTATTCAATTCAGTAACTCAGCAGTTCAGTAATCGTGTATTCATTCAGTTTAGTATGCACGTGTTCATGACATTTCAGTGTTCACATGTTTCCATCAGTCCTGTTAAAGGTCCAGAGTTAGCCATAGTTAAAATTAGGACAATCATTTAAGGACGAATGATCACAAGGGTGAGATAATGTAACACTCCATAAATCTGAATTAGTTGTGGATGCATTAAATAAGTATTAATGTGACCTTTTAACATGTGAAGTCCTATCGGGATGAGTTTGGGTGGAAACCATTGTTTTTGAATCAAGACCGATAGTGAGGTGCATAAAATTTGATGGAATCGACTAAGTTTATGGGAGGTCCGTCTTATAGCCTTAGACAGTGCAAGGCCATGAAAACTCACGGCCATAGACAGTGGCCATGAAAACTCAAGGCCATAGACAGTGCAAGGCAGTGTCCAGGGCATTAACCTCAGCGCCCCTGACAGTGCAAGGCACTGTAGTTTTGGAACCTCTGATGGCTCCTTGCAAATTTATGTTGGCGCCCCTGACGATGCCCCGTGCCGACGATGTTTAACCGAGCTGCTTTTATTTCCTGTTCACTTGTTTAAAAGCCCTACCTCGTCCACCACACCCCAAACACAAAAACCTACTCTAGAAAGGGAAGCTCTTAAGAACCTAACTTCCTCAAGGTCCCTCCATCATCCAAGGTAAGTTCTAGCTATGATTCTAAGTTAATTTCAATTCTCCAACGCCTTATTAACATGGGGGAATCCTTCAAATCATTAGATATTCGATCGAGACATCATTGTTGAGAAAAGAACCCTAGAACTCGAATTCAAGAGGATTGAACTTCAAATACTTAATGCTTCTACTCCCTAATCATTTATAACTATGAATTGATGAGTTTTTGGGAGAATAGTAGATGGGTTTGATAAAGGGAATGAAATGAACTATGCTAGGGTTTTGGGTTGTTGGCTTAAGATTATTATAATCATATGTGTGATGAGAAATGGTGTTTGTTACATCTATTTGGGATTGTAGAATCACCTAGAAGTAGTAGAATGAGAATTAGGTGAATAAAATACCATTTATGAGGGCTATGAGGCTTTACGCCCAAATGGTGTTTGATAGAATTCCTATGCTACAAAAACATGAGCATTAGTGCTAATATTAGTTCCTCGTGATATATATTGACCTATATTATCTTTGAAAGAGGCGACGGACATTGTGATACGCTTAAAAAGGCTAGAGTCAAGGTATGTGAGGCTAACTCTCTATGTTTCGGAATGTTAATAATTCTCCCTACACTACGTTTCATTTAGGACGTTACTAATTACCTCAGAAATATAGTTAAGCTTAGTTCCTTGAATAGTTGTAGAACTTCTATTCTCTAGCTTCATGACTTTCATTATGAACGTTATGAGATCAGTGCGTAATCAATATAGACTTGGGTTTAATGCCCATGAGTCTCAGTCTAAATTACTCAGCATGTCATAAACAGTTGAAGTTTCAGGTTTCATAATCAGTTCATGAATACATGTCTCAGTCTAGTTCTATTCATCATTTCAATATCATGTAACTAAATATGATTTAGTATTTTAGTATCATGTATTGCAATATGATTCTCAGTTCCTAATTTTAAATCCCTAAATGTTGAACACCTGTATTTGGGTCTGAGGCCGCAGTTTATGCATCTTTAGGCCTGAGGCCGCAGTTAATGCTTTATGCATCTTTGGGTCTAAGGCCGAAGTTTATGCTTTATGCATCTTTGGGTCTGAGGCCGCAATTAGGTATACGTATACTTTGGCCCGAGGCCACAATTTGTGCGCATATATATTGGTCCTGAGGCCGCAATTTATTTATTCAGATAAACAGGTGGTTCATCAATCAGAAGAGGGAGTATTCATATCCTTACTTCCTTTGTTCAGTTATTGGTTATCATTTCAGTCTTAGTTTCAGTAGTTATCATTTCAGTTATCCGTTAGCAGTTCTCAGTTATCAGTTCAGTTTTAGTTTCAGCATTTACAGTTCTTTCTTTCATTTTCTTAACATACTAGTGCAATTCAAATGTACTGACGTCCCTTTTTGCCCGGGGCCTGTATCTCACGATGCAAGAAATGATTTATAGGTTGATGATTCAGAGCGCTAGGATTCTCGTACCAGCTATTTGGTGAGCCTCGATTCTTTCAGGGCATTATCATTAATTTACAGTGTTCCAGTATTTACACACAGTTGGTGTTTTCAGTATTGTATTAGAAACATCATAGACTACAGTAATAGTTAGACAGAGTCGCATGATTTTCATGTCAAGTAATGTTGGCTATAGATATATTTCAGACTTATGTTAGTATTTCCGCACATTGATTTATATCATTCAGACTTTTAGTATATCAGCATGTGTTAGTTTATCTTCCGCATTCAGCATGTGTTAGTTTATTTTCCGCATTCAGTATGTTATGATATCACATGTTGATTCAGTCAGCCAGTTGGTTCGCTCGGTAAGATGTAGTCAGGCACCGGGTGCCTTGTTATGTCCAGGCCCAGGTTCGGGCATGACATCAGCAATCAACCAAAGTCCATAATGAGTTCGAACTTGATCCGAAACACACCCATATAAATGGAATACCATGAACTGTGGGCCTCCTCAAGAATCAACTCACGTAACCCATTCACATTAGGCATACAAATTCGACCCTACATCTGCAACACCCCATCATCTCTAATAGAAACCTCCTTGACATCACTGTGCTGCTCCATGTCCTTAAGGAAAAGCAAATGGGGGTCATCATACTGACGCTCTCTGATGCGCTCATACAAAGAAGACCGAGAAACCACACAAGCAAGAACCTGACTATGCTCTGAAACATCTATCCTCATGAATTAATTGACCAAAGCCTGAACATCCAATGCTAGCGGTTTCTCACCAACTGGAATATATGCAAGGCTACCCATACTCTCTGTCTTATCACTCAAGGCATCAGCCACCACATTAGCCTTCTCGGGATGATACAAAATGATGATACCATAGCCTTTTAACAACTCCAACCATCTCTGTTGCCTAAAATTTAGATCCTTTTGCTTAAATAAGTGTTGTAGACTCTGATGATCTGTAAATACCTCAGAAGACACACCGTAGAGATAATGACTCCAAATCTTCAATGCATGAACAATGGTTGCCAACTCTAAATCATGAACATGGTAGTTCTTCTCATGGGGCTTCAACTGGCACGAAGCATAAGAAATCACCCTACCATCCTGCATCAAGACACATCCAATACTAATCCGAGAGGCATCACAATAAATTGTATATGAACCCGATGCTGAAGGCAAAACTAGAACTTGAGTTGTGGTCAAGGTAGTCTTGAGCTTATGAACAATCTCCTCACACTTATTAAACCACCTGAATGGGGCACCCTTCTGGGTTAATATGGTCAAAGGTGCAACAATGGACGAGAAACCCTCCATAAAACGGCGATAATATTAGGCCAAACCAAGAAAACTCTGAATCTCAATAGGTAAAGATGATCTGGGCCAACTCTAAACTGCTTCAATCTTCTTCGGATCCACCTTGATCCCCTCACTAGACACCACGGCCCCCAATAACGCCACAGAAGCAAGCCAAAACTCACACTTGGAGAATTTAGCATAAAACCTCTTCTCCTTCAAGGTCCTTTAACACAATACTCAGATGCTACTCATGCTCTTCCTAGCTACGTGAGTACACCAATATATCATTAATGAATACTATGATAAAAGAATCAAGATATGGTTGGAATACACTGTTTATCATATGCTTAAATTCTGCTAGGGAATTGGTCATCCCAAAAGACATCACAAGAAACTCGTAGTGACCATAGCGGGTCCTGAATGTCGTCTTCAGAATATCAGAATCTCGAATCTTCAATTGGTGATACCCGAACCTCAAATTGGTCTTAGGAAACACTCTAGCACCTTGAAGCTGGACAAATAAGTCATCAATGTGCGGCAGTGGGTACTTGTTCTTAATTGTATCTTTGTTCAACTGTCTATAATCAATGCATTGCCGCATAGTACCATCCTTCTTTTTCACAAATAGAACTGGTGTACCCCAAGGCAACACACTAGGCCTAATGAATCCCTTATCAAGTAGCTTCTGAAGTTGTTCTTTCAATTCCTTCAACTCTGCTGGTTCCATACGATACAGTGGAATAGAGATGGGCTGAGTGCCCGGCACTACGTCAATACCAAAATCAATGTCCTTGTCGGGTGGCATGCCCGACAGATCTGTAGGAAGCACATCTGGAAAGTCTTTCACTACTGGAATGGACTCAATAGTAGGAGTAACAACACTAACATCCCTCACAAAGGCCAGATATGCCAGACATCCCTTCCCAACCATCCCTTGGGCCTTCAGATATGAAATCACTCTACTGGAAACATAGTCCAGAGAATCCCTCCACTCAACCCTAGGCAAACACGGCATCGCCAACGTCACAGTCTTAGCATGAAAATCAAGAATAGCGTGACATGGTGACAACCAATCTATGCCTAATATCACATCAAAATCAACCATGCTAGCAGTAAAAGATCAACTCTCATCTCTACTCCTCTAATAGTCACCACACACGACCAATACACACGATCCACAATAATAGAATCACCCACTGGTGTAGATACATGAATATGCATAACTAAAGAATCGCGGGGTATATCCAAATAATGAGCAAAGTATGATGAAACGTATGAATAAGTGGAACCAGGATCAAATAATACCAAAGCATCTCTATGGCATATTGAAACAATATCTGTAATCACGGCATCAGAGGCAACTGTCTCTGGTCTGGCTGGGAATGGGTAGCAATGAGCCTGACCACCACCTGATCGACCTCCCTCTCTAGGGCGGCCTTGTGCTGACTAGGCCCCACCCCAAGCTAGTTGTGCGAGTGGTGTAGCTATTGGTGCTAGAATCATAGGCTGAGAACTTTGCTATGGAACCCTACTCAATAGTTTGGGGTAATCCCTCTTGAGATAACTCAAGTCCCCGCACATAAAACAACCTCTCCTCTGACGGAGCTGCCGCCCCTGATAGTCTGAATAGCTGCCCGAGGAACCTTATGCAGATAAAGCATGATAAGAGCTTTATGTTGGCAATGCACCTAATGATTCCTGTGGTGGGCATGCACTATAGGAACTGTGGCTAATTGAAGAACCACAAGGAACATGGCAAGCTGTATGAACGGGTCTAGAATAACGACCACTGCTGTAATGGGACTGGCCTCCAGATGAGGCACTGTTGAAACTAACTGAACAACGAGGCCTCATGCTCCTAATGCTTCTTCTTGTGAACCAGCTCTAAGCATCTAGCGATATCAACCACATTGTCAAACCTCGCACCCGTCGCAATCTCCCGAGCCATAATGAAGCTTAACCCATAATTGTGTCCAAAAACGAACCTCCTAATTGTCTCCCTCTCAGTGGGAACCAAACATACTGCATGATGAGCCAAATCTAAAAAGCACATCTCATACTGAGTCACAGACATACCCTCCTAGCATAGCTGCTAAACCAGCCTATGCAACTCCTCCCTACGAGTCTGTGGAACAAACTTCTCTAAGAAGAGAACTGAGAACTCATTCCGTGTAAGTGGTGCTTCATCGACTAGCCTGCTCAACTCATAAGCCTACCACCATTGGTAGGCTGCCCCGGTCAGCCAAAAGGTAGTGAATGAAACCCACTAGTGTCTAAAATACCTACTGTGCAAAGAATCCGCTGACACTGGTCTATACAATCTTGAGCATACTCCGACTTAGATCGACTGAACTCTGGAGGCTTAAGCCTCCCAAACTGCTATGGTCTCTTCTGCTCCTCATCACTCATATGGGGACTAACCTCGGCCCTAGCGGCAGTAACCGGCTGAACTGGCAACATACCCGGTGTCTGGAGTCCCTGAGCTAGCTTCTCTGAAGTACGGGCACCAGGAGTCTGGGCACCTCCTCTGGCCTGAGAAGTGGCTGGTGCAGCTAGAATTGGGGTTTCCTGAGCCAGACTCGTGCTCATAGTCAAAATCTGGGCTAGTGGTGCCTGAGCTGGTCCCACCAGCGCAACCATATGTGGTACCGTCTCTTGAGCTGGAACAACTTGTGGCTGCTCTGGCAGTAGTACGAGCCATACTCCCGCCTCTACCGCGGCCCCGGCCTCTCGCGGCCCTAGCTGGTGGTACTGGTGGCCGTCTACCTAATCTGGTCGCACGTCTCCTCACCATCTATAAGAAAATAGAAGAGTCAAGTTTAAATTTCGGAAATAACAAATTTGCATGAAAAGAATACAAGAAAGTGAAGTTCCTAACAATTCGGTAGCCTCTCGAAGATAAGTACAGACGTCTCCGTACCGATCCACAAAACTCTACTAAACTTGCTCATGACTCGTAATACCTTTGAACCTAGGGCTTTGATACCAATTTGTCACGACCCAAAGTCCCAACCTGTCGTGATGGCGCATAACACACCGGTTAGGCAAGCTGAACTATAATAATAAATGAATTAGAACAATTAAACTTATAGAAATAGCATAAATCTGAAATCTCAATACAACCAAATACTGCTAATACAACATAATCCACCCGAAATCGGTAAATACGGAGTCATGAACTCTACAATGGAATACAAGTTTGAAACTAAACAATAATAACATTGTCTGAATTCTAACAATAATATGTAAGTAAAGGACAAGTCAAAACTGCGACCAAGGATGCAGCTCTACCTCGCCTCTCGAAGAAAGTTCAACAAGCAAGCCTACAGCTGGTAACTGGTCCCCACACCTGGATTTGCACAATTTAGTGCAGAGTATAGTATGAGTACAACCGACCCAATATACTCAATAAGTATCATAGCTAACCATGGCGAGGTAAAAAAAAAGAATTATAAATGATACCTTCTATAACTTGTATAGTTTCATATAATCCAACAAGTACAGAACAATAATGTGAACATGTATAAGATACTGAGAGGACTATCTCTCTTTCTATGTGTGTGTGTGTGTGTGTGTGTTTACAATTACTCAAAATCTCTACTCAGTCATGGATACAGCATATAAGATGATATGCTGATAATCGGATAATAAATCATGGAAATTGCAAGTAAAGATGAAATGCAATTCCAAAATAACACTAGTCAGACTTTCCTCAACCTTTCCATATCCGTACCAAATTGCTGATCAGTTTTCTTCAATAACCGTGTGTACACCATCAAGAGAGAAACATGAGAGGGTGACCCTATGGGGATGGATCTGTATCCACACATTGCACGGACAACTCATGCGCTACACAGATAACTCACGTGCTAATAGAATCAACCGCACAGAGAACTTACGTGCAAATAATATCAATAATTGGATCCGTACGGACAACTCAAATGTTAATAATCACAATCCGCCCGGCATAGTCACAAGCTACCAGTCCAGCTCATAACACAAAGAAAGTAAATATGCGAGAATACATATACATGATCAATGATTATCAAGTTCATACTCCTGGACTGGTATAAATAACATGCTATAGTGTAGGCATGTGCAATGTGTTCTATCACATCTATAACAAATAATTTCCATCATAAATTAGCAGTTTATCAGGTTCAAACGGAAGAATAGCCTCAACGAAATCTCAAATATGGTACAACTAGCTCACAGAGGGGTACAAATAGGAGAAACATCTCAACTTGAGCTTAACAATCATTTCAAGGCATGTCATAGACTAAGCACTACCTCGAGCATGGAAATAATACACATGGTGCATGCATATGGGCTTAACCCCACACATATGTGTCACCCATAGCATGTAGCTATCACAAATAATTCAGGTAACTAATGCCGCAACCAAGTTTAGATAAGATACTTACCTCAAACAAGCCAAATTACTCCCTTAAAAAGCTCTTCCCGCGCGTATCAACCTCTGGAAGGCTCGAATCTAGTCAAAATAACATAATACTATCAATAAAAACTAAAGCAATTGATTCCAAATGATAAAGCTTAGATCTTTAACAAAAATCTAAAAGTCAACCCAAAATGTCAACCCCGAGCTCGCACCTCGGAACCTGATAAAATTCATAAATTCCGAGTACCCATTCGATTACGAGTTCAATCACATAAAAATCCTCCAATTCCGACCTCAAATCGACCTTCAACCCTCCATTTTTTCTTTTTTTGCAAAGTATCCACAAAATCCCCTATTTTCCCACTTTAATTCACTGATTAAATACTAAAAACAAATATGGAATAATGATATAACAATAAATTCGAGTCAAAAACGCTCACCCTGATCCAAGACATGAAAATCCCCTCTAAAACTGAGCTCTACAACTCAAAATATGAAATGATACTTTATCCTTCGATTTGGGATTTTAAAACCTCGTGCCCAATTATTACACTTCGCAATCACGGAAAGCCCCTCGCGATCGTGAAGAACAAAAAAATTCAGTAATAAAACCTCAAATCACATCAAACAACATCAAAACCTCGAATCACAACACCAATTCAAGTCTAATGAACTAATGAACTTCCAACTTCTAAAACTAATGCCGAATCATACCAAACAAACTCTGATTGACCTCAAATTTTGTACACAACTCATAAATGACACAACAGACCTACTCCAACTCCCGAAACCAAAATCCGAGCTTGGTATCAACAAAGTCAACTCTCCGCCAAACTTCTCAACCTTCCAAACCTTCAACTTTCCACCTTTCATCAATTCAAGTCAAAATGACCTACAGGCCTCCAAATCAAAATCCGGGCATACGCCTAAATCTAAAATCACCATACGAAGCTATCGGAACCATCAAAACTTTATTCCAAATTGTTTATACAAAAGTCAATATCCGGTCAACTCTTTCAACTTAAGCTTTCAACCTTGGGATTAAGTGTCCCAATTCACTCCGAAACATCCTCGGAACCAAACCAACCACCCAATCAAGTCACAAAAATGCTCCTTATTTTTACTAAGATCACCTACAATCCTAGCTTTATTAAAGAATTTTGCTGCATTTATACTAAGGAAAACCATTAATTTAATTTAATTTAATTTACATTTAAAAGAATCACATCTATAGTTTTTCTAATATGAATATCACGATCCAAAATCCCTCCAAAGATCGTGATGGCACCTAACCTATTTGCTAGGCAAGTCAACACTCAATAGCTATGATAAAAGTGAATTATTAAGTCATTAACAAAGTCATGATATAAATAATAATGCAAAATAAGTCTCTAATGAATATCATAAATAATAAGTCTAAGATAGGGTCTAAACACCATCACAACTATCTAACAAATGCCCAAACTCAGTGCCACATCATTACGAATATCTAATAAGAGTAAATAGTCTTAATTGAACAATAACATTTGTCGGAAAGAAAATAAACATACAAAGATAGATAAGTAGGGAAGGAAACTCCACGTACTGTAGATCAGATTAAATAAAGCAGCTCATGATGAAGTGTCCAAATATACTCCTACTTAGCCCCATGGGTACTACTAGTACCTTCCTCAGAACCTGTACAAAAATATGTAGAAGTGTAGCATGAGTACAAAACCAAGATTAGTAAGTATCAAGTCTAGCTTCAAAGAAGTAGTGGCGAGGAATCGATATCGACACTTACTATCAGTCCAATAATCAGGTGAAAGCATAAATAAGATACAAAGTAAGGCATGGTATCATCAAATAGGTATGAATGCTAGAGACACAGTACATATGGAATTTAGGCATGCTTTACAGATGAAAGAGATTGTACCGGATGTCATATACCTCAATCCTCGCATATAAATATAATATGTATCAAATAACATGTATATAAAATCCACTGCATGAGTCTAAGATATATGAATATGCATGATCAGGATCCCTTCTCAATACCTCACAACACAAATCCATGTGCTTGACACAAGTTACGTGTGATGACCCAATTGATCGCTTTGAGTATTGGCATTTTTGTTCAGTAGTTTGAGGTCTTGAGTAACTCCATATGAGGTATTACGACTTGCGTGCAAAAATGCTCTTGATTTTTGGGAACTTTAGGAGTATTTTGGAAGAGTATCTCTTAATTTGGAAGCTTTTAGCTGAAAAGTTGATCAAGGTTTGACTTTTATATAAACGATTTTTAATTCATTTTTTATGGCCCCGATGGGTTTGCATGGTGATATTGGACTTGGGCGTATGTTCAGATTCAATTTCGGATGTTCCTAGAAGATTTTGGCTTTAATTAACAAAAGTTGGCAATTTGAAGGTTTAGAAGTTCGTAGGTTTGGCTAGGAGTTGACTTTGATGATATCAGGTTTGAATTTTTATTTAAAGTTAGAATAGTTTTGTTTTTTCATTTGAAACTTGTGTGAAAATTTTGGTTTCATTCCAAGTTGATTTGGATGGATTTGAATGCGTTCGGCGAAGTTTGAAGGTTTGAAAGTTAAGAGAACGATATTGGTATTTGATTCTTAACTTTGATGTTATTTATGATGCTTCGAGCTTTTGGATAAATTTGGATAATGCATTTTTACTCGTTGGTTTTGAACGGGGTTTTGGGGGCCTCGGTTGCAATTCAGGGTGGTTTCAGACCATTTTGGAGGTATTGGGGTGCATCTGATGTGTTTCTTGGTTCCATAGAAGTTTGTTGGATAGCTCGCGATTTTCTGAAACGTGTTCGCGTAGATGGTTCACGTACGTATAAGGTGGTGGAGTTGTCTATCGTGTTCACATTCATCAATTCGCGATTGCGGAGTGTGCTAAAGGCAGGTTAGATCATTGGCTTTCATGTTTGCGTGAGTGGCTCGCGTTCCCGCTTCTGAGGTTTGTTAGTTTTTGTAATCGCGGGGCTCAGACGCGATCACATAGGGTATTTTTTGGGCGGTGTTACTTTCGTGTTTCGCGATCGCGAAGGCTATTCCGCAATCCTAATGTCTGTAACTGGGTAGTGTTATAAGATATCATTTTTGAGACTTTGAGCTCATTTTATCATATTTTGAGATTGTGAGCTCAGATTAAGGCAATTTTGAGGCGATTTTTACCACTTGGATTTGGGTAAGTGTTCTTGACTTGGATTTGGGTAAGTGTTCTTGACTCGGATTTGATTATTTTACATGATTCCATCCTTGATTTTAGCATTTGATTAGTGAATCTAAGAGAGAAAAATTGGAGTCAAGGTGGACCCCGATTTGGAGTTAGTTTATGATGAAACTTGTATATTTGGACTCGTATTCGAATGAGTGTTTAGGATGTGTAAGTTTTGTTGGGTTCCAAGGTGCGGGCTCGATTGGCCTTTTAGTTTACTTTGAGTATTTGATTAAATATTCGACCTTTATCGCTTGGGTTTGATTACTATGGCATTATGTGATGTTATTGAGTTATTTTTGGCTAGATTCGAGCCATTCAGGGGTCGATTAATACGGGAAGGCATTTTAGAGCATTGATTTGGCTTGTTTGAGGTAAGTGTCTTGCTTAGCTTTAGTTGAGGGAATGTTTCCTACTAATTGTTATTGTTTGCTACATGAGAGATGATGTATATATGAGGTGACAAGCATATATACATGTGACATGGGTATTCATGCTCGGGGTAGATCCTAGCTCACTCTATGCCTTATTTGGTTGTGTGTTCTACTTGATTCTATGTATTATTCAATTAATTAAGTACGTGAGCACGATAAATCATGCTAGAGAAATGTTGAGATTATTGGTACCGTATTTTAAACATGATGATCAAATCTTGAGACTTATGATATATTTGTCATAGAGGTAGATACACGTAGGTTATGAACATACATCTGTACTTATTCTTGTGCTGTGCTTCGATTGGGATATGTACACTCTGTGATACATATGTAATTCTTTGTATGACTACTTAAACTTGGTTGCTATAATTTATTTAGCCGTAGTCATACCGTATCCGCATTTTTATTTCTATTATGTCCTTGTGGGCTTTATTAATGAGTTATGACGATATACCTCTTGAAGATAAATTGTTATCTTGCATTATTGTGATTATTAATGTGTGGAGTATAAGGGTGGTATTTCATTGTTGATGTTGTGTAGAGTATAAGAGTATCATTTCACTGTTGATATTGTGCGGAGTATAAGGGTGGCATTTCACTATTGATGTTGTGCAGAGTATAAGTGTGGCATTTTGCTGTTGATGTTATATGGAGTATAAGTACAGAATTTTACTGTTGATGTTTTTATGGCGAAATAAGGGTGGCGATATGCGCATGTGGCAAAATAAAGGAGGCATTCCATTTTTATGTGCACATGCGACGAAATAATGGTAGTATTGTGGGAATGTTATGTGATGGCGTGAGGGAGATTTTATTGTTTATGTTTATGTTGTGGTAGGAGAGTGACATTCTTGATTGTGCATGTGACTTCTTTATGCGTGTCATACATTTTTACATTTTTTTTGCGTTGCATCTAACATGCTAATCTATGCCTCTGTTATTATTTGATGATTTGGTGGTCAAGAAGGATCTACCTATGTGGAGTTGATATTTCATCTTTTGTTGAGTTATTGGGAGCATATCAGATTGACGCGATAAGTAAGTTTCCATTGTGCATTGATATATCTGATTCTTGAAAGGTTCTATTGAATGTTTTATATTGGCATTTGATATGGAATCAGATCATGTTGGGCACAAATATATATTCATGTATGAGTATTGAGCACAAATGTTATGTGGTTCATACCTCTTTGTGAGTGGGGTTGGTGCAAATTGTATTTGTTGAATTTGTCTAATTGGTAGAGCTTGTTTATTACCTTATCCTAGTTGTGCACCTTTACTGTTGATATTCTTTATTCTATGATTGTCTTTCTGAAATATTTTATCTATATTATACATGTTATTGAACTGAATAGGTTCTGTAAAGTTAGTATCTTTAGACTTAAAAATCTTGTCATTACTTCTCTGAGGTTAGTCAAGGAACTTACTAAGTGCATAGGATTGGTTGTACTCATACTACATTTCTGCACCTCGCGTGTTGATTCTAGAGTTGAGTAGCTATTACGACGGAGCTTTGCATTGGAGATGTACCAGCGTGCCGGATTCATGCTACCTTTTTGTTCATGGTAGCTTAGGATTTCATTTTTTGCTTATGTAACTTTCAAACAGATGTTGTATTTATTCCTTTCACCAGCTTTGTAAATCTAAATCTTAGTGGCTCATGACTTATACTACCAGTCCTTGGGGTAGTTGTATCGAATTATTTTTGTAGTTTTATTTATAGTATTGATGATTTCTCATTGTAGTAGTGACTTATACTGTTTGTCTTACTTAGCAGATTGGGTTAGGTGCCATCATGACTTGGTGGGGTTTTGGATCGTGACAAGTTGGTATCAGAGCTCTAGGTTCATAGGTTCTACGAGCCATGAACAAGTGTCTAGTAGAGTCTTGCGAATCGTTTTGATGACGCCCATACCAATCTTCGAGAAGTTACTGGGCATCTAGGAAAATTCTCTTCTTTCTTCCTTATCATGCGACTTTGTTTCAACTTGGAGCTTATATCTTCGATTTTCTTCCATTCACTAGTACGTGATGTTACGCACTCGGTATAAGCAATTCTCGAGGGCTTGTGATGCTAAAAATGGACTACGAAGGGCTATGGATGCTTAATTATTGTCTCGATATGTTGTCCATACTTAGAATGCAGATATATTGGTAGATCTTTTAGTTGTTCATTTGTGGGATGAAGCATATTCTTATATCTGGTTGACGAGTATAGACTCCACATTATTGATTGTATAGTGGTTGTGAATGTAGTAAGGTCACAGAGAGATATCAATTGTAGGCTAAGTAGGTGGGTTATCTCAAGTGAGAAGATTTGAGGTTGTGTGATTCGTATGAGGCTTCTATTCAGCGGAATACATATACTACTATTTTGAAGGGCTTGAAGTAGTTCGTGCGACTATCACCAAGATGAATATGCACTTGGCAGAGTCTTTGGAGTGTTTTATGTCGGGTGTTACATTAGTTTATGAAGTATCCAGTTAGTTAACAGTGCAAGATCGAGGCAGCTATAAAGGAAGAGTACTATGAGTTACAAATGATGTGTTCTACGCTTCGAACCAAGTGGGGGAGTCTGCTATCCACAATCAAATTGCATGGTCATGTGTTATATTGGTTTCTAGATTAAAGGACACTTGTGGGTTAGTTATGACTTGAAGAGGATGAGTTTGAGGGTGACTCGAGCAAGGAGACCGTCGGGTGCATGATGTACTATACTTTATTGGTACTTGGGAGTCTTGCAATGATTCAGGTGTGGTATTTGTTATGGATGTAGAGTGCAAGGAAAAAAAGAATCACTTGATTGGTTCTTTTGGATATTCATATGTTGGTGGAGCACATGTTGTTCAGTGTAATCGCCTGGTTGTTGGCTGCAGAGGTTTAGGTTTTGCTACATGGCACAGAAGATTTGTGTGAGTATTTTCTGTGAGATGATTGTTTATGAGTGATGTGTTAGTTATTGAGTGGTAGAGTTGGGATCGAATATGGAGATTCTTATACTCTTGAGGTTCAGAGACTGGATGTTCTCAGAGGTAGACTATTCCTTGGTTATGGACTGTGAAGATATGTTAAGAGTTAGACAGTTGATTGTATATGTTATGGATATGTTATTGTGTACTTTTGGAAGGTTATTTACCTATTTTAGGATGATCGGAATCGATTTGGGGGCACATTGGTAGATTTAATAAGAATGTGTATTCTGCATCGTATCAGGATTATTTACTCAATACATCTATTGTTGGGTGTATGTTAGTGACTAGATTTGATCTATCCATTTCCTGGTATGTCTCATGTGTTTCTCTCTTGTGCTATGATGGGTTTTGAGACTGTTGACTAGTTACACATATGATGTGGACCTGTTTAGGCCTTGTGGTGAGATTTGAGAGAGATGGCTCATAAGGAGTTGAATTGTTTATTGCGCTTGGTTATGATTTTTCTGTATATGGTATATTTTGCTATCCGTTTTCTATGTTTATGGTCATGCATTTCGCGTGTTTGTTGTTGATACACATGTGGTTTTTGATTGTGAGCATTATGGTTCGATATGTATTTCATGTGGGTCGGTATGTTTGGACTGGGTTACGTGCCACAACGAAGTTATGATAGGACATGATTCTTCATGCTTACTTCGTGTGCTTTGCTTCTCCCTTGTGAGATGGGTTTATAGTGTTATGCTTTGCAGTGGTATTTGTTGAAGTTATTGGGTGGTTCTCTTATTTGGCTCTCCTTCTATCTTTGGTTGTATTTAATTTGTTGCTTGTTAGGTGCACAGATTGCGTTGTATGTGACTAGGTGACATGTGGTGTGGCATGTCGGTCGAGCAACTTGTACCAGGTGGGATGAGGTTATTGGACCTAGAATTAGAGCAGTTAGATTTGGATAAGGTATGTTTGGAAGAATAATGTCATTAGTCGGCTAAGAATTTGGCGATGGTTCTTGTCGGGAGTGAGGATTCCATGCCTTATTGATTTCATTGGTGGTTATGAATTTCTGCTTGTTTCTTTCATCACTAGCAGTGTTTTGAATGTTTGGAACAAGGTTTTATTTTATATACGGTATATTACCGGTTTTGAGTTTGATAATGAGAAGCTATTATAGTATGAAGATATTACTATGAGTACATGAGTTATGTGGTACATCGTCTGGTTTGATATAGGCAGTGTATTGACGGCTTGATTCCGTTTGTTGAGATTGATAGAATGTATATATACAAGGATAAGATCTTATAAGGAACTTCAAATGTTAGAGCTTGGGTTATAAGGTTTATGGATTAAGGTGGAGGAAGAATCTTCATTTGGGATTGTGCTAATGGGCTTATATAGGTTTTGGTGACCGGGACCTCCCATGGGTATTGGTATGATGAGTTTATTCGTCTATTTAATGAATTTGGAACGACTCTTGGCACGTTCGAAGACGAACATATGTTTAAGTGGAGGAGAAGGTAATGACCCGACCGATCGTTTTGTGCATTGACATTTCTATTTGGTGGGTTGAGGTATTGTGTAACTCCATATGAGGTATTACAACTGTCGTGCATGGTCGGTCTTTAATTTCGGGAACTTTGAAGTAATTCGGAAGAGTAATTCTCAATTTGGAAGTTTTAGTTAAAGAGTTGACCAAGGTTTGACTTTTATATAAACAGTCTCGAATTTGTATTTTGATGGTCCCGATGGGTTCGTATGGTGATTTTGGACTTAGGCGTATGTCCGTATTCGAATTCGGATGTCCCCAAAAGATTTTGGCTTTAATTGACAAAAGTTGGCAATTTGAAGATTTATAAGTTTATAGGTTTGAACGGGAGTTGACTTTGATGATATCGTATTCGGATTGTTATTTTAGATGTTGGAATAGTTTCGTTTTGTCATTCTGAACTTGTGTGCAAATTTTGGTTTCATTCTGAGTTGATTTAGATGGATTCGGACGTGTTCGACGAAGTTTGAAGGTATGAAAGTTAAGAGAATGATCTTGGTCTTCGATTCTTGGTCTTGATATTATTTATGAAATTTCGAGCTTTTGGATAAGTTTGGATAACATATTTTTCCTTATTGGTATGTTTGGACGGGGTCCTAAGGTCCTCGGATGTGATTCGGGGAAATTTTGAACCATTTTTGAGGTGTTGGGCATTGCTGGTTTCTGGTGCATCTGATGCGTTTCGTGATTGCGGGTGAAACTTCGCGATCGTGTAGAAGGTTGTTGGGTAGCTGGCGATTTGTGAAACATGTTCGTGTTCGCGAAAGGTGGTGGAGCCGGCTATGTGTTTGCATTCGTCAATTCGCAATCGCGGAGTGTGCTGGAGGCACGTTGGCTCATTGGCTTCCTCGTTCGCATGATTGGCTTACATTCTCTCTTCTGAGGTTCATTCGCTTTCGCAATTGCGGGGCTCAGACGTGATCACGTAGGCCATTTTCCTAGACAGTGTTACTTTGTGCTTGTGATGACCCGATATGTCATTTTGATTACTAGCCTTAATTTCTGTGTTCCGAGACCTCTTATAGCTCCATTTGGTATTATATTACTTGCGTGCGTGGTCCGTGTCATTTTCCGGAAAACTTTTATGTGAAATTTCGAAAAATGTGATTTTGACTTAAAATAAGGTAGAGTTGACCACAGTCAATATTTTTGATAAACGACCTCAGATCGGTGTTTTGAATTGTCCTGAGTGACCCAAGGGCGTTTCGGCGCATTATGTGAAAGATTGGAAAATTTGGTTTTAAACTTGAAATTTTGAGTTTTGATGATCGATTCATTATTCTAGATATTAATTTGATGATTTGAGGTAGCGTGCGAGTTTATATGATGTTATTACACTTGTGTGGATGTTCAGATTGGAGCCCGAGGGGCTCAGATGAGTTTCAGTTGCGTTTTGGGATGTTTTGAACTGCTGATGCAACATCTGGTGCGTTGAGGTTGCAGGTCTTGCATTTGCGAAGACCTAAAAGCAATTGTGAGCCTCTGTCATGCCCTGACCTTCGGAACTGCGACCGGCGCTCGACCGAGGCATCCCGGTCATGCAAGCCTACTTGATGCCTTCTACCCAATCTTACCCATGAACATTTTAAGAATTAGTAATAGGAAATAGACATGAGGAAAGTAAAGTGTACCACATCCTTTATCGATTACTTGTAGAGGCTTCATTCACAATTTTCAAAATATTACACGTTCATAATTACGAAGGAAAAAAACATAATTGGAAACTACAACATTTTTAGTTCATTTTCCCAAACCGAACACCACCCACAACCTGTCTATGGAGCCTCTAAGTACAACAAAAGAGTAGTATGGAAGTGCCGGCGACAACACCCCGGCTATACCTGAAAACACAATATGTAAAATCAAATGTCATAAGGCCCCAAAGTAAAATATGGCTCACCAAGTCTGCTAAGTAGAGGGTAACTACTAACGAGGATCAGAACCACATGGTGAGGAACCACCTGCATCCATTAAAGATACAGCTTCCCCGACAAAAAGGACGTTAGTACATATGGAATAGCACTAGTATGTAAAACTAAATACCCTCTCATGAAATAGAATGCCAATATAAAAAGGGAAAAATCATGTAAGCCACCATGAAAAACCAAAGATATCCAAATGTCAAATCAAAACATAATAATTTTCAAAATAAGATATTAACATTATTGGTTGGGAGATCATTAGCCTCCGATCATCACACCATACACGAGGCATGGAGTCCGATCACAAACTCGATCATCTGATCCATCTCTCCACGAATCAATGTGCATTGACGTGGTGATGCAAATAAAATATGATAATAAGAAGGAGGAACCACCATGTGTGCGACATGGCGTCCGATCACCACCCGATCGGCTAGGTCATCTCCCCATATATGTCGCGTGAATCAACATCCAATCCAAGGCCAGCAATAATCTCATCCCAATCAAGGAGAATAATCTGAATACATCAATATCATTCCAATTAAGGGGAATAATCTCAATCAAATCCTACACCGGCACGTGTAGTTTCGGGTGTGGGTCGTTACAACCCACCCTTCCTCGGCTCGCTAATGATACTCCCAAAAATATTTTTGTATACAAAGAAAATAGAAATACAAATGCATTCATCTCATAACCTTTCATACCATATATGGATTCATTAGTACTTTCAACCACTCACAACATCATTATTTTATTGTCTCTCTTGGCCATACATAGAGTTCTTCATTCATGGAACGATGGTCGTATTTCATATTTCACACTTTTATTTCTTTACTTTCAAGTGTCATTATCATGAACATCAACATATAGAATATTCTGGAAATTATAGCTTTAAATTCATTAGTAGTGAAGGCTTTAAACACAATGGATTTATTTCCAAATAATGGAGCAAAATGACTGGCAATCAAAGCACAAGTTAAAATCATAAACGCGTAATACACCATTTATTCTTGAAATACATTTTCCAAAGGCAATACACAATTTCAACTCATGAGTATGTAAGAACTCAAAACATATTGGGAACACTTACAAAGGAGAGCATGGTGATTTACGATTGAAATATGGATTCAAATCATATGCATTAGTTACAACAACCATGTTTGAACATTTTCCCATTAAGGGGAAGCATAATAGGATAGGATCAATTCAAATATGACTCGAGTACATAAGCATTTTGGCAAATCAACTTTCGGAATCAATTTGGAATAGTTGGAATGAGAGTTTGAACAAACCACATTTAGAACTTACAGAGAACTCATAGATTCCGATTCTAGAAAGGGAGTTTAGCCAACATACCTTGCTTGAGCTTTCCTTAAATTACTACAACATCCCAATACTTCTAGTAATTTCAATCTATAGGAAGATAGTAAAAATCAAATACTAATTAGAAGGATTCTCATGATATAAGTCTCTTGGGAATTTCGTCAAATACCTACTATGAAAAATCGAATGCAAGGCTCTACAATGGTAATCCCTTCCTCCCTCAACCAATTTCAACAAGAAACTATCTTAAATAGTTCAACAACCCCACATACTACCTCCTATTGGAATATGCATGGCCTATCTCCAACTTCACAATGTACTTAGACCCATAACATCTTGCATGAAAGCTTAGGAGAAAGACTTACCTGGATACTTGATGGCCTAGTGAGTGGCTTCCTTGATTCTTGAAGATTGGGGAAAGAATGGATGAGTAGAATTAATAGATCTTCTCCCTCTCTCTCTTTCTAAGATGCTCTCTTCTCTCTAAAACATCAGGTTTTTTCCTTTCCAACGAGCCCCAATGGCTTTTAATCAAAATGGGGTCGGGTTATAAAAATAGAAAATTGACCCTCCGAACTCAACTCTGCGGTCATAGAGTGCACTGCAGAACAGGTATGTGGTCGGCATAAGGGAGCACGAAATCATCCTCCAAAACGGGGCTGGTCGGGTCAGGTCTACAGTAGGTCTACGGTCCACAGACCAGTTATATGGTCGTGAAATGGACCGCAGACTCACCCCTCCAGAATTTCTCATGTTGAATCTGTAACGGAAGTGCGGACCGTAAAACAGAAATGCGGTCGCATAATGGACCGCAAACGACCTTCGAAATTTAACTTTTTTTTTCTGCTCAACTCAGCGATGGGTGTGCGGCCCGCGAAATGGATCTGCAGTCGCAAAACGGACAACATAATTTCCTCCTTCTGAAAAACTTTCCACCAACTCCTCAATGCATTCTACAACCTAAAAAGTATGTACCGTCCGGCACCATACAACCTTAAATTCCTTGGCAAAATTTTACGGTGCCTTACAGCCTCGCATTTGTGATGTTCGGATCGCAAATATGAATATGGGTTGGGCAGGCAAGCTTCGCAGTTGCAAGCAGGTGGGTTTCGCTTTTGCGATCAAAATGTTACTTTTGCGACTGAAAGGATGTAATAGAGGGATTCACAAATGCGAAGCCAGGACTTCTTTTGTAATAGGTGGGACTTTGCAAATGCGAAGTCTTGGGTCGCAAATGTGACATCAGGGGTAAAGAGATTCTTCGCTTTTGCGAGAAGTTGTTCGGTTTTACAAATATCGCAATGGCGAACAAGAGTTGACAATTGCAACACGTGCAGCTGGGTAAAGGCTGGGAAATATCAGGACGTAGCTCATTTTTCACCATGTTTCAACCCGAAACTATCTAGAGGCGATTTTTGAAGAGGATTTTCTTTCCAAATTCATTGGTAAGAAACTTTAACTAGTTTTCAATCAATGCCAATTACCTTTCCATGAATTTTAACATTAAATCCATGAATTTCAAGGTAGAAATTAGGGGTTTTAGGTAGAATTTTAAAATTTTGTAAAATTGAGATTTAGACCTCAAATTGAGGTCAGATTTTAAAACAAATCACATAACCGAGCTCGGTAGTGAATGAGTAATCGGAATTAGGTCTGAATCTCAAATGTTGACCAAGCTAGCTCGGGGTTGACTATTTTTACTTTTTCAAATATGATTAAAATTGAACCTTTTTCATTAGTGAGTAGTTTCTAAAGCTTGTTTTGAATTGTTTGAATGATAATTGGCTAGATTCGGTTGGTTTGGAGGCTTGTTCGAAAGGAAAAGCCGTGGTTGATTGTTGATTTTGTTGCGGAAGGAGGTAAGTATCTTGATTATCCTAACCTCGATTATAGGGAATTAAGGTAGAATTGAGTCTATTTGCTTAATTATGTATTGGGGGCGGCGTATATACAAGGTGACGAGTATATATGCACGACCATGGGATAAGCATGTGTGTGGAATTTGCCTTACTTGTACCATGTTAATTTTCTTATTGTGTCTTCCTTGGCTTAGATATATTGTCAATTCTTTGAATACTCACTTTCAAGTTACTTCTTATATTGAGATTGTTGCTATATTAGGTGTTGAAAATGTGGAAATTGTTGATTGGTTGTTGGCTCTAATTTTGGAAAGATTTTTATATGACGAGTGGAGTTCAATACTATTGTTGAAGGCGAACTTGCTTCCCACCTTGCTTGGTATTATGTTGTTGGGATTGCTAGGTGAGGAAGAGTGAAAAGCATGAAGGGTGTTCCCGTGACTTATTCGCATATTGATATCTTTGATTTAGTGAACGTGAGGTCAAAGCACGAAAGGTGATGCCGTGCACATGATTATTTACACTATATGGCGAGGATGAGAATAAAAGCACGAAGGGTGATGCCGTATACTTGCATTTATGATATATGGTTAGGACAAGAGTAAAATCACGAAGGGTGATGTCGTGCACTTACATTTATGATATATGGTGATGATGAGAGTAAAATCATAAAGGGTGATGTCGTGCACTTTTTTGACTTTATTGCTTTGACTTGATATTTGCAATATGGACTTGACTTGATGGTTTTGGTGATTTTTTTGAAATAGATTTACTTGGTGTTTCTTACTAATTGTTCCATTTATTGCCCTTTCTACATGTCCCACCTTGTTGTTACTTTTGATGCTTTAATTGTTTTTTTGTCTGCACACGTTTTTAGTAGCTGTCTTTTCTTGGACTCATCACTACCTCGTCGGGGTTAGGCTCGACACTTACTGAGTACATTGGGTTGGTTGTACTCATACTACACTTCTGCACTTCTTGTGCAGATTTTGACTTTGGTACAGCGGAGTCCCAAAAGACACTTAGCGGATACCAGACAGTGATTCGAGGAAGAACTGCATCCCGTTGACAAGCCTTAAAGTCACTTTCCTATTTTTGTTGTACTGTTTCCATTTTGTTTTGGAAAGTGTTGTATTTCTTTCAGAACCTTGTATTTAGTTGGATTTAGAAGCTCATGTACTTATGAAACCAAATCTTGGGGTGGTTTACGTTAGTTATTGGTTTTAGAACTTATTATGTTATCACAGAGTTATTTTCACGTTATGTTATTTGTTTACTTGTAAGATATTTATTGCTTTTCTTTTCGTATTATTTGTTGTGTTGGCTTGCCTAGAGAGTGGTGATAGGCGCCATCATGACTCTAATTGGTTGGAATTTTGGGTCGTGACAAGTTAGTATCAGAGCACTAGGTTACCTAGGTCTCACGAGTCATGAGCAAGCTTAGTAGTGTGTTGAGAATCAGTACAAAGACGAGAGGTTATAAGGCTTTAGGAAATTTTACTTTCTTTCTTTATCTATCATGCGACTATATTCTATCATTGAGTTTGAATTATTCTATTCTTATTCTCTTATAGATGGTAAGGACACGTACTACATCAGTAGTTGATCAGGCCCCAGGCTACAACCATTATTAGGGGTAGGGGCTAGGGCCGGGTAGGTCCAGAGGCAGAGGTAGAGATCAGCTTAGATCACGCACAACAGTACCTGTTGTCGAGCCTCAGATCGAGTAGGATAAGGAGATACCTGTTCCGATTATTCCAGTTGGACCATCTCAGGTCCTAGAGGGGTTCATTGCTACCCTAGTACTTCAGGATACCCTAGTCCGCCTAGTTGGCCTTATGGAGATATGGTCCAAGTCGGTGTGTTCCCTATGGAATCACCCGTCACTCAGGCTGGGGGAGGAGCCTAGACTCCTGTTACTCATACTCCAAAGTAGATGGTTCATGAATATCAGACACCAATTGTTTTACCAGTTGGGATAGCTCAACCTGTTGTTGCTACACAATCTAGGGAGGGACCCACGATGTCAGCCGAGGGGCTGACAAGGTTGGACAAGTTCACCAAGTTGTTTCTTGCTCGCTTTGGTAGTACACATTCTGAGAACTCCCAGGATTTCTTGGACCGCTGCCATGAGGTATTGCGCAACATAGGTATAGTGGAGTTCAACAGAGTTGACTTTGCAATGTTTCAGATGCATGGATCTGCCAAGAGGTGGTGGCAGGAGTATGTTCGGGGCAGATCAACAGGTTCACCTCCTCTCACTTCGGCTCAGTTCTCAGAGCTATTCTTGGAGAATTTCATCCCCTTCACTCAGAGAGAGGACTTCCGCAGTTAGTTTGAGCACCTCTAGCAGGGTAGCATGATTGTTAATCAGTATGAGACCAAATTTGTGGATGTTTCCTGCCATGCAGTTATCGTGATCCCTACTGAGAGGGAGATGGTAAGGAGATTTATAGATGGCCTTACTTAGGGCATCAGGCTAAAGATGGCTAGAAAGTGAGGATGCTATCTCTTTCACTCGAGTTGTGGAGATCGCTAGGCGGATCGAGAGGATTTGTGGCCAGGGTAGAGAGACGAACTTTGAGAAGAGGCCTCATCATTTCAGTAGTGTTAGTGGTGCCTCGTCTAGAGGCAGGGGTTCATTTGGTAGAGGTCATCCTATCAGGCCAGTTCAGTTAGCACTTCAGGTATCACATGATGCTTCGGGCAGATGTGGTTCTTATGGATCTTGTCTTGAGAAACTAGCATGCAATACACCTTCATCTCCCATTAGTACACCACCGATTCACAGCTATCATAGTGGTTTTTCGGATCGATAAGGTGAGACCTAGATTCAACAGCCATGTCAACAGGGAGAGTGCTTTGAGTGTGGAGGTATGGGTCATAGCAAGAGGTACTATCCCAGACTTTAGAGAAATATACCACAACAGGGTACTCGTGCCATGATTCCGGCACCATTTTCTCCACCACCCGCTCAGCCAGCTAGAGGCGGGGGTTAGGTAGCCATAGGTTAAGGTCAGGCAGCTAGAGGTGGACGCCAATTAGTGAGAAGACGTCTGAGAGGGGGGGTCAGATTGGTGGGGCTCAACCCCATTGCTATGCATTCCCAACTAGACATGAGGCGGAGTCGTTTGATACGATCATCACATGTATTGTTTTGGTTTGCCATAGAGATGCATCAGTTTTATTTGATCCGGACTATACTTATTCGTATGTGTCATCCTATTTTGCTTCATGTTTGAATATGTTTGTGATTATTTAAGCACTCTTGTTTATGTGTCTACGCCCATTGGGGATTCTATTATGGTGGACCGAGTATATCGTTCTTTTTTGGTCACCATTGGGAGCTATGAGATTAGGGTTGACCTTTTATTACTTAATGTGGTGGATTTTGATGTGATTTTGATCCTGGATTAGTTGTCATCATGTCACGCTATCTTGGATTATCACACTAAGACTGTGAGTTAGCCATGCTGGGATTACCTCGATTGGAGTGGAGAGGGACTCCCGATCACTCCACTAGTAGGGTCATTTCATATGTAAAGGCTCGACGTATGGTCAAGAAGGGGTATTTGGCATATTTGGCTTATATCCGTGATTATACTATCGAGGTGCCTTCCATGGATTCAGTTCTGGTGGTGAGTGAGTTTCTAGAGGTATTTCCCATGGATTTGCCGGGTATGCCACTCGATAGGGACATTAACTTTTCCACTGACTTTGTTCCGGGCACTCAACCTATTTCTATTCCATCATAAAGTATGGCTCTAGTTGAGTTAAAAGAATTGAAGGAGAAGTGTAGGATTTTCTTGACAAGAGGTTTATTAGACTAAATGACTCACCTTAGGGTGCACCGGTGTTGTTTGTGAATAAGAATGACGGATCGATGAGGATGTGTATATACTATTGACAGTTGAAAAAGGTCGTTATCAAGAACAAGTATCTGTTGCCGAGGATTGATGATTTATATGACCAACTTAAAATGCCAAGGTGTTTAACTAGATTAATTTGAGATCTGTCTACCATCATGTGAAGATTAGGGCATCAGATGTCCCTAAGACAACTCTTTGGACTCGGTATGGTCACTACAAGTTTTTGGTGATGTCATTTGGCTTGACCAATGCACCAACAGCCTCTATGGAATTGATAAACATGGTATTCAAGCCTTATCTGGATTCCTTCGTGATCGCCTTCATATTTTTATTTACTCTCGTAGTCGAGAGGAGCATGAGTAGCACCTACGGATCGCACTTAAGACTATGAAGGATCGTCAGTTATATGCCAAGTTTTTGAATTGTGAGTTTTGGTTAGACTCGATTGACTTTTAGGGGCATGTTGTATCTTCCGAGAGCATGGTGGATCCTAAGAAGATTGAGGCAGTTCAGAACTATCCTAGACCTACTTCAGCTATAGAGATTCAGATCTTCTTAGGTTTGGCGAGTTATTATCGTCGGTTCGTGGTGGGTTTTTATCTATCCCAACCCTATTGGCCAAGTTGACCCATAAGGGTGCTCTTTTCATATGGTCTGAAGAGTTTGAGGTAAGCTTCCAGAAGCTCAAGACTGCATTGATTATAGCCCCAGTATTGGTGCTACCTACGGGTGCAAGATCTTCCACTGTGTGTTGTGATGGCTTGGCTTGGTCGTGATGCAGGACGATAGGATGATTGTCTACGCATCTCATCATTTAAAGGTATATGAGAATAATTATCCTATGCATGATTTAGAGTTGGCAACCATTGTTCACGCGTTGAAGATTTGGAGTCACTATCTATACGGCATTTCATGTGAGGTCTATACTGACCATCAGAGTCTTCAGCACCTGTTCAAGCAAAAGGACCTTAATTTGCGGCAACGAAGATGGTTATAGTTGTTGAAGGACTTTGATATCACCATATTACATCATCCCGGGAAGGTTAATGTAGTGGCCGATGCATTGAGTAGTAAGCTGAGAGCATGGGTAATTTGTCATAATTACCGGCAGTGGAGAGGCCACTAGCCGTGGATTTTCATGATTTGTCCAATCAGTTCGTGAGGCTGGATGTTTTGGAGCCTAGCTCGGTTCTTGCTTGTGTTGTGGAACATTCATCGTTGGTGGAGCGCATCAAGGCTCACCTGTTTGATGATCCTTACTTGTCGGTGTTGAAAGACATAGTGCAGTGAGGTGGTGCCAAGGAGGTATTGATTGGAGATGACGGTGTTATGCGGCTTTAGGGCCAGATTTATGTTCCAATGGTTGATGGGTTGAGAGAGTTGATCCTTGAAAAGGCTCAAAGTTTGCTCTATTCCATTCACCTAGATGTCACAAAGATGTACTGTGACTTGAAACAGCATTATTGGTGGCAGAAGATGAGGAAAGATGTTGATTATGTCTCTCAATGTTTCAATTCTAAATAGGTGAAGTACGAGCATCATAAACCAGGTGGATTGACTCAGATATTGGAGATATCAGATTGAAAGTGGGAGTGCAGCACTATGGATTTTGTCGTAGGCTCACCACGAACCTTGAGGAAATATGACGCAGTCTGGATTATTGTGCACCGGTTGACTAAGTCTGCACACTTCATTCTGGTGATGACATCCTGTTCTTCAGAGCGATTAGCTTAGATTTACATCCGGGAGATTATCCACATGCACGACGTACCCATTTCTATCATATATGACCAGGGCACGCAGTTCACATCGTATTTTAGAAGAGCCATGTATCGTGAGTTGGGCACGCGTGTCGAGCTGATTACCGCATTTCATTCTCAGACTGACGGACAATCCGAGCGCACTATTCGAATATTAGAGGACATTTTGCGAGCATACTATATGGGTTTCAAGAGTCTGTGTGGCCAATTTTTACATCTAGCGGAGTTCTTCTACAACAACAACTATTAGTCGAGCATCCAGATGGTTCCGTACGAGGCCTTATATAGGAGGTGATGTCATTCCCCAGTTGGTTAGTTTAAGCATGATGAGACTAGATTGTTGGGCACTGATTTGGTTCGTGATGCTTTGATAAAGGTTAAGGTGATTTAGGAGCGACTTCATACAGCTCAGTCTAGGCAAAAGAGTTATGCAGACTGAAAGGTTTGACATGTGGCTTACATGGTGGTTGAGAAGGTTCTCCTCCGAGTGTTGGCTATGAAGGGTGTGATGCAGTTTGGGAAGAAGGGCAAGTTGAGCCCGAGGTTTATTAGCCCATTTGAGATCTTTGAGAGAGTTGGGGAGGTTGTTTATAGGTTTGCATTGCCTCCTAGCCTAGCATGGGTACATCTTGTATTTCATGTTTCCATGCTTCGGAAGTACCATGAAGATAGGTCACATGTTTTATACTTCAGTACAATGCATCATACTTCATTACAATACAGCTTGATAAGAATTTGACCTATGAGGAAGAGCCAATGGTTATTCTAGACCGGTAGGTTCGAAAGTTGAGATCCAAATGTTTTCCTTCTGTGAAGATGCATTGGAGAGGTCAGCCGATTGAGGAGGCTATGTGACAGTCCGAGTCTGATATGCAGAGTAGATGCCCACACCTTTTTACTAGTTTAGGTAAATTTCTATATCCATTCGAGGACGAACATTTCTTTTAGAGGTGGAGAATGTGATGACCCGATAGGTCATTTTGAGTACTAGCCTTAATTTATGTGTTCCGAGACCTCTCCTAGATCCATTTGGTATTATATGACTTGCGTGCGTGGCCCGTGTCATTTATTCGGAAAGCTTTTATGTGAAAGTTTGAAGAAAACGTGATTTTTGACTTAAAATGAGGCTAGAGTTGACCACGGTAAACATTTTTAGTAAACGACCTCGAATTGGGGTTTTAACAATTCTGGTCGGTTCGTATAATAGTTTTAAAATTGTATGCATGCTCGGTTGGGGTCTCGTGTGACCCGAGGGCATTTCAGGTTATTATTTGAAAAATTGGAAAATTTGGTTTTGAATTTGAAATTTTGAGTTTTAATGATCGATTCATGATTCTTGATGTTATTTTGATGATTTGAGTTAGCGAGCGAGTTTATATGATGTTATTACACTTGTGTGGATAAGCTAATTGGTTTCAGATGGGTTTTGGGATGTTTTGGACTACTGATGCAGCATTTGGGGCGTTGAGGTTGCATGTCTTGCATTTGCAAAGACTTGATCACAATTGCGAGCCTTGCATTTGCGATGTGATGCTCGCAAATGAGCATATGGTCTTGGCGAGCAAGCTTCGTAATTGGGAAGCAGTGATCGCAATTGCGAGCAGGTGGGTTCCGCTTTTGCAATCAAAATGTCACTTATGCGACTAAGAAGTTGTAATAGAGTGATTTGCACACGCGAAGCCAGGACCATTTTTGCGATACGTGGGACTTCGCAAATGCGAAGTCTTGGGTCACAAATGCGAAGTCTTAGGTCGCAAATACAATATCAGGGGCACAGAGGTTGTTTGCTTCTGCGAGCAATTTTTCACTTTTGCAAACACCGCAATTGTAAACAAGAGATCACAATTGCGACACTTGTAGCTGGGTAAAAGTTGGAAAAAATCGGGACTTAGCTCATTTTACACCATTTTTCAAACCCAAACTCTCTAGAGGCGATTTTTGAAGAGGATTTTCTTCCAAAATTTATTCGTAAGCAACTTTAGCTAGTTTTCATATCAATTTCAATTACTTTTCCATGAACTTTAATATCAAATCTATGAATTTCAAGGTAGAAATTAGGGGTTTTGTTTAGAATTTAGAGATTTTATAAAATTGAGTTTTAGACCTTAAATTGAGACCGGATTTCGAAACAAATTACATAACCGGGCTCGGGGTGAATGGGTAATCGAGATTTGGTCTGAATCTCGAATTTTGACAAAGCGGGGCTCGGGGTTGACTTTTGTTTTCGTGAGTAGTTTCTAAAGCTTATTTTAAATTGTTTGAACGATAATTGGCTAGCTTCGGTTGGTTTGTAGGCTTGTTCGAGAGAAAAAATCATGGTTGATTATTGATTTTATTGCGGAAGGAGGTAAGTGTATTGATTAATCTCGATTAGAGGGAATTAAGGTAGAATTGAATCTATATGCTATGTGAATTATGTGTTGGGGGCGGCGTATATACAAGGTGATGAGTGTATATGCATGAGCAATAGGATAAGCATACGGATGGAATATGCCTTACTTGTACCATGTTAATTTGCTTACTATGTCTTCCCTACCTTAGATAGATTATCAATTCTTTAATTACTCGCTTTCAAGTTACTTCTTACTTTGAGATTGTTGCAATATTGGGTGTTGGAAACGTGGAAATTGTTGATTGGTTGTTGGTTCTAATTGTGGAAAGATTCTCATATGACGAGATAAGTTCAATACTGTTGTTGAAGTCGAACTTGCTTCCCACCTTTTTGGTATTGTGATGTTGTGATTTCTTGATGAGGAAGAGTGAAAAGCACGAAGGGTGTTGTTGTGCCTTGTTCGTATATTGATATCTTTGCTTGAGTGAACGTGATGCTAAAGCACGAAGGGTAATTCTGTGCACATGCTTATGTACACTATATGGTGATGACGAGAGCAAAAGGACGAAGAGTTATGCCGAGCACTTGCATTTATGATATATGGTGAGAATGAGAGTAATAGCACGAAGGTGATGCCATGCACTTGAATTTATGCTATATGGTGAGGAAAAGTACAAAGGGTGATCCCGTGCACTTTGTTGACTTTATTGCTTTGATTTGATATTTGAAATGTGGACTTGACTTGATGGTTTCGGTGCTTATTTCGAAATATGTTACTTTGTGTTTCTTACTTATTCTTCCGCTTGTTGCCCCTTTCTACATGTCCCCACCCTATTGATACTTTTGATGCTTTAATTGTTATTCTGTTGCTTTATATATATAACTGCACAGTGTTTTAGTAGGTGTCTTGTCTTAGCCTCATCAGGATTGGGCTCGACACTTACTGAGTACATTGGGTCGGTTGTACTCACACTACAGTTCTGCTCTTCCCGTAATATTTGTTGTGTTGCCTTGCTTAGCAAACGGTGTTAGGCGTCATCACGACCCTGATTGGTTGGCATTTTGGATCGTGAAAGTACTTTGCGATCGCGAAGGCTATTCCACGATCGCTATGTGTATAACTGGGCAGTGTTATAAGATATCATTTTCGGGAATTTAAGCTCATTTTATCATTTTTAGATTAGGAGCTCGTATTGAGGCTATGTTTAGGCGACTTTCACCACTTGGATTGGGGTAAGTGTTCTTTACTCGAATTTAATTATTATTCATAATTCTATCCTTGATTTTAGTATTTGATTGGTGAATCTAAGAGAGAAAAATTGGGGGTTGTGACAAAACTTTTCTAAAGTGAAAATTGGTGATTTGGACCCTGATTTGGAGTTAGTTTTGGATGAAACATGTATATTTGGAATCATATTTGATTAGGTGTTCAGGATTTGTGAGTTTTGTTGGATTCCAGGGTGCGGGCCTGGGTTGACCTTTTGGTTGAATTTGAGTATTTGATTAATGATTCAATCTTTATCTCTTGGGTTTGATTCCTATGGCATTATTTGATGTTATTGAGTTATTTTTGGCTAGATTAGAGCCGTTCGAGGCTCAATTAATGCGAGCAAGCATTTTTAGAGTATTGATTTGCCTTATTTGAGGTATGTTTCTTGTATAGGTTTTGTTGAGGAAATTTGTCCTACTAATTGTTATTGTTTTCCACATGCGGGGGGTGATGTATATATAAGGTGACGAGCGTATATACAAGTGGTATCTCAGATGTGGTATTTTTGGGCGCTTAAGAGGGAATACAGTGGCTTCTGGGCTTTAGGGCGATGTGGTTTCATGCTAGGATATCTTGTGGTGATATTTGGTCAAGGATCGTGCTTTATTGGAAAGGAGATGTATTAACTTGAAGATAATTCAGAAGAAACTCAAAGAAATAGGATAGTTTGGTAGTAGGTTGGATCAACATTGTAATGGATATGATCGGTTCTTTTGGTTCTCTTGGTGTGGTGAGGTTTTACTAGTGTTTTGTGGCAATATACATGGATTGATTGATCTGCATGACTTGGTTGAGTTAGAGGAATTCAGTTCTGATTGCTTGGTTATGTGTAAAAGGGTTTCAAAGAGTTCTCGACGGTTTTGACTACAGCTTGGGACGGATGTTTTCGACAAGTATGAGGAGTATGATGTGTGTTGTGATCTTCTCCTAGATAGGGTCAAGTGGAAGGTTTCAGGCTGATGGGGTATGTATCTTTCTTGTGATTTAGAGTTGATAATGAGGCTCTCGTGTTTTCGTATGATGCCATGATAGATGTGGTGTTGTTGACGGTCAATTTTGACCCTCCTTTTTTAAAGTTAATTTACTTGTACTTAATAATTTATAATAAATATTTTAGAAGTATTTTCTATCGATAACTACCTATTTTTATAAATTAATTAAGTATTAATTTTGAAATCAATCGTCCAGTATTAGTATTATGTAATTACAAATGTACTTAGTAATATTTTTTAAAAATCTTTTATACACACCACATAGGCTTTATGATTAATTTAACAAATTATTTTTCAATTTTAGTAAATTAGATCACTATGTTAATAATTTAAAATTAGTGTCATAATTTAGAAGACAAAGTATTTTCGAATACTTGATTACAATAATTTGTAGTATATTTGGTAATTATAATTTTACTATATTTTATTGGAAATTAATTAAGTTTAATTAAATTAATTTTAAAGGGGTTAAAGACTAAATGGCTATAATTGCAATTACATTCCTAAACACAAATTGGCTATTTTCTAAATCAAAATTAGCCCAATGCACCAGCCCAATCCGAAAATGAGCCAGGTCCAATTCCCCCATTCTCCACTTTGGCAATCCATGCCACTCCCATTGAACCAATGAGATCATGCCACATCACCCTCCCTATCCACTCACAAAACTAACACAACAAATCTGGGTCGACCGTTTCTTAGATCAACAATCTATGACTTTTAACTATATTTCCCTTTTAATATTAAACGCCTGGAGTTTTTAATATTGACCGTTGGATTAAAAATATGCAATGCCCCTCGAAATTTCCCACAAAATTAGTTTAATCCTTAAATATCTGGACCGTAGATCCTTTATATCAACGGCCTAGATCAATTCCCTAATTCTTAATTCAGAGACGGACCCCCCAAATATTCTAACCCTAATTCATTTTCAAACCCCTTGAGTCGCCTCCCTTTCCTCTTTCCCTCTCCTTTCTCTCAGTCTCTCATGAACATCAATCAATAGACCTTGCACAAATTCGTGCAAGGTCATGAAATCTCTCACCAAATCGTCCTCTCTTGCTTCCCTATCCGAAAATCCCACTGATCTTGCCCTTTTGTTCTTCAAATATGAAGTACCAGACTCTAACCTTAGCATCAAGACACTGTTTCGTCTTCGTTATCTCAAGTCCAAACTAAGAGAATAATTCGCTTTGTCCCTAGGCTATGAGGCCTGTGATTTGCTTTCCATTTCGTTGATTGGATTCAAAAACCCCAAATCTGAAACCCTAAACTCAAATATGAAACTTCAAGTCTCCAGAGTTCTCTTATGCTTGGTCAAATCGGAGCATGCCTGAGCGTTCTCAAAGCCTCATTATTATTATTCGAGGTCCGGAGGTCAAATACAGTGACCTCTGGACACTGAAGCTTTGACCGATGGGTTTTACCTTCAATGGTCAACTTCTCTTCTTTCAGGTACAAAAATCTCAATGATTTCCCTCTCTCTCTCTCTGATTCTTTACTCGCCTATGCTTGCACCACCTGGTAATCGTTATCTTCCACTACCTATGCTTGAATCTGAAACCCTAGGCAATTAAATGGCACTATAAATAGAGCCTTGATTGCTCTCACCTAACAATCACCAATAACATACCAAACAATACCTACCAGACTTACAATAGTCTAAAAATCTCATACGAATTAAGAGGCTAGGTTTCTTTTCTGATCGATCTCTATTTCCTTTTGTTTCCGAGTTTCTTCACTGATCAAGAGCTTGAAATTTTGGTTTTCACACAGCTAAGTTAGAAACCATATTTGGTCTGTTGCCCTAGAAAAGGTCAGTACACTTCCACCCTTCCTCTTTTGACTATCTTTATTCAAATATCATGAACATGCTGATGTCTTTTATTAGTTTTGTTCATTTATAATGTTTGTCATTAGTGTATAGATGTCACTTCTAGTTCATAATGATGTGTTGTTAACTTATGGTCACCTGTTATGCTTTTGAGCATCTTTAATCAGTATTGACTAAGTTATTATGTGACCTCGATAGCTTCTATTCTGTATCAAACAGCCTATGTGATTAAGCTACTTAATATGCCTTAATGACTTTTCATGTTCGCATGGGCTTCAGGTTTTCTTTAATGATTCTGCTTTGATCTTTATCCCTACCATACTGTTTCTGTATTTTGTTGTTGAGGTTGTTGTTTGATAATCATAACTAGGATAAACATGAAAGTTTGCAGTTTAATCATTCATCACTCAATTGAAGTATGTGAAGTTTAAGTGCTTAAATTCTCTCCTTCTTTGTATAAGTGTTTGTTAACCTATAAACATTTTTTGAGTCATCACTATGAAAGTCTTAAACCCATATCTAAATGTTAGTTACATCTCTGGGTCTCTTTGCATGAAACGGTCTCATTAAGGAGAACCTTTGTGAACATCAGTCTCACCTAACAATCACCAAGAACATACCAAACAATACCTACCAGACCTAACAATAGTCTAAAAATCTCATACGAATTAAGAGGCTAGGTTTCTTTTCTGATTGATCTCTATTTCCTTTTGTTTCCGAGTTTCTTCACTGGTCAAGAGCTTGAAATTTTAGTTTTCACATGGCTAAGTTAGAAACACTATTTGTTCTACTGCCCTAGAAAAGGTTAGTACACTTCCACCCTTCCTCTTTTGACTATCTTCATTCAAATATCATGAATATGCTACTGTCTTTTATTAGTTGTGTTCGTTTATAATGTTGGTCATTAGTGTATAGTTATCTCTTCCAGTTCATAATGATGTGTTGTTAACTTATGGTCACCCGTTCTGATTTTGAGTATCTTTAATTAGTATTGACTAAGCTATTATGTGACCTCGATAACTTCTATTCTATATCAAATTGCCTATGTTATTAAGCTACTTAATATGCCTTAAATGACTTTTCATATTCGCATGGGCTTCAGGATTTATTTAATGCTTTTACTATGATCTTTATCCCTGCTATATTATTTCTGCATTTTGTTGTTGAGGCTGTTGTTTGATAATCCTAACTAGGATAAACATGAAAGCTCGTAGTTTAATCTTTCATCACTTAATTGACGTATATGAAGTTTAAGTGCTTAAATTCTCTCCTTCTTTGTATAAGTGTTGGTTAACCTGTAAGTATTATCTGAGTCATCACTGTGAAAGTCTTAAACCCTTGCCTAACTGTTAGTTACATCTCTGGGTCTCTTTGCATGAAACAGTCTCATTAAGGAGAACCTTTGTGAACATCAGTAACCATCTTGCATGTGTTCTATTATGATTAAGTTATCTCTCATAAAATTGTATTATAATCATGTCTACTATAGTTGAATGTTAACTTTTTTACAAGCTGAGTATAACTACATCATGCTTATATGTTAATCTTAGTATCCACAGCTAAGTTAAACCTATTTGATATATTGTCATCCCTGTCTCTGACCCTTAATAACATTGTTAACCTGATTTTATAATGACTGGAGCTCATCCTATTTTTGTAAGACTATGACATTAGTTGAAATATCTATATGTGTAGTTGAATGAAGGATCTGTATGTATCTCTGTATATCTCTCATGATTCCATGCTTCTATGCACTGTCTTGAAACTGGATACAATCTTCTCTTTTCCATTTAATTTGGATTGAACCAACTCTATGAAGTTTAAGAGAAACTCTTTATTGCTACTGCTTGGACATAATAGTGTGCTTATTTCATAAAGGGTTGGTTCTGTCACCAATTTCAAGGTTAAGTAAGACTGATAGTCTGTGATCTTGTTAAGCATTCTTAGATGTCCCATCTGAATATGCAAACTTGTGATCATGTTAAAATTTCTGATTATATTCTAGTAGCTCTAATAGCCCATATAGAAGTTCTTACTATGATTGTCCGTCTGAACCTTTGTTGATACTTTATAAAGTTCCAAACATTATTGTTAACCTATGTGTGCAGGGCTTGAGTTAAACTAGTATGTGATTAGTCTATTAGGACAAAAACATTTGTAGCCCTAAGTTGTTGTAGCTCTAAACTATGTGCTCTTTATCTGTCCTTGAGATGTGTGATCCCAATTATTTGGTTCTTTAAAAATAACAGTATAATTGTTCCTGCCTCTATGTGTGTTTGGAAACTTGACCTTTATAACCGTTCAATATGTGTTCCACTTAGTATTGGAAATATAGTTATAAGAAATAAAACTATTTCACTGTTTCTTATGTTATTCTATTAAGAAAAAGGTATGATTTTGTGATAGGGTGTGTTATGGTAGTTGGTTCACATTGAAGGGCCTCATTGGCACTTAAACCTATAGTGAAAAATGAGTCGTTAGTGGTAAGGGGTATTTGAGAATAGAGTTTAACTCTAGGTTGGGCTGCTCTCCCCGGCACAAGCATTGCCCTAGGCCTTGAGACCCTTGGGAACTTTGAAGTGTTAGGGGATTCAAAGGGGGCATCGCCCTTGAGTGGAATTCTCTACTTAGTCCTTAATTCATCGATACTTGGTATTCATTTTGGGTTTAGTGTTTAATAACAAAGAAAGGTGTCCAATGTGTGTAATTTGCTATACATAACTGCCACATTAGTATAACCTTCTTAGTGTTTAAGTATTGTTAGTTATCTTTCCTTTATTCTTTGCATGCAAGTTTCATGTATGAGCATGTATATAGTTTTATCTTTCTAATGACTTTCTCTCTTCTTTTGTTTGAACATGTACAATGGCTTGGGCCTACAGAGTTCTTAAAGAACTCAGGCCCAAATCCAACATTGCTATATCTTGGGAGTCCAGAGGCAGCTGCCTTCCCTGTTATTGCTGGCCATGCCTCTTTGAAGCCCAAAAAATAGAGTCTTTCATTTCCCTTTACTCCTTTACTATTTACTGCTTTCGTTATTCTATAGCTTTACTAGGCCGTTGTCCTTTATTGTGTTCCTGCTGTTTAATCTCACATGTATACAACAATTATATATTAGATTCAATGCTTTACTTTATGTCTTAAACCAAATAAAATAACTTAGGCAAGCCTTAAAAAACCTAGGATTAAAATAAGCACTAGTTGGTAATTAATCCACATCCGTCAATCATAAGTTGCTTATGTTATTAATCCACTATGTTTTGCTAACTCTCCTTAAAGATTTTAAGGCCCAAAAATCCTAACAAAAGTTGGAGGTCCCTTTTTCAAAAGGAAAACCAAAACTGAATCGCGAGTCTAACTTTCTAAAAAGAAATAAACTCCTTTCTGAGATCAAGATCCTGCCACCCCAAACAAGGATTCTCAAACGGTTCTTTCAAGCCCAAATATTTAAAATCCAAGGTATATCTTGGGCTTATTTTCATAACATCTTCACCGAGTAATATGAACCTCCATGCGTTAGGAACAAAGTGTTTTAACTTAGCTTTTCTTTTACACGTTTTCATACAAATACCATACACATCTCTCAAAGCTCTTTTCAAGCATATATACACTAACATTATTTTCCAAGATTCCTCTACAAACTCATACCTCTTTAAACTACACTCTTCCTCTATAAGTATTATGCCCTAATATATGGTAGGCGACACTCTTTAAACATTAGTTAAGCATAGTACAAATAATTAGTCCTAAATCTAGTTTAAGTCCTATAGAGCTACCTCAAGTAGATCTTAAGGGGTGCCTAAAACCTTCCCCTTAGAAGAATAAGAACCCTTACCCATAATCTCACCAGTTAGTAGACTAGTAAAGAATACGACCTTTAGTAATTAAATAGGTACCCTAGTATACCTTTAAATATTAGGTGGCGACTCTCTTTCATCAACAACAGAGAAACCACAAGTTGAATCTTGTTTTGACTCGTGCAAAATAGGGTGCAACAAAATAGCGACTCTGCTAAGGAAACCCCACATAGGTTTTGACCTTAGCAGACTTAGACTGAATTTGGCGCTTAGATTTGTTTGTACATTGCTTTAACTATATTTAATTTGCCATTACATACTTACCTGCTTTGTTTGCTCTTTACGCTTTCTTATTATCTTATTATTGTTACACCCTTATTTGTTACCGCTTCATATATACTATCATCACACTTCTTCTTATCGAGTCTTGGCTGTATACTATCACACACGATGGCACGTGAGGGTTGCCTTTTACACCCCTCTGAACCTTCTTTTCAAAACTCTTTAGTTTCAGAGAATGTCTTTGTCAGGTAAACTAACATAACTTCTCGCAGTCTTCAGTCCAATTCAAAAGTAGGAAACACTCTAATCTAGCAAAATAGGTCATATTACATAAACCTTAGGTGAGTCGGTCCTTGGCATTGGCACATAATTAGGAAAGCCACCCTAATGTCAACGGGTCATGCACCCAACGACATGACTTCTGTGGAAAGATGAACAAACCTGGCGAGACGCCTAAAGATCTGAAGCAAACACTTACCCAAAACCTTTATTTACCGACTTCAGAAATGGAAATCAACCAAAATATCTTAGAGATAAATATGGTGATGGGAGTGCCACACAAGCTGAAGTAGTGGTGGAAGAATATCCGCCGAGAGCACGGAGATGATATTCGAACATACCTGGGGGCACTAACCGCTTTGCTAAACATCCAAGCAAACATGATTCTCACTCGCTTGCTGATAGAGTTCTGGGATCCGACTAAGGTGGTGTTCAAGTTTGCGGATTGTGAGTTAGTACCAACATTGGAAGAAGTTACTAGTTTGACAGATCTACCATTTATGGGGAGGAGACCAATACTACTGATCATCATGCTCGGTTAAAGGTTCCTAGATGCTCTGGGTCTGGCTAATAGTCGAAGTTTGAGAAATATCGAGGACGGATGGGTGAGCCTAGATCAGTTGTTCGATAAGTTCGGGCATCGTGAAAGCTATGAGTGGTACTCGGGGAAATTTCAGCGTAATCAAGAAACATGGGAGAGTATTAGGCCCATCACTTTCTTATTTGCACTGTTGGGATTGTTGGTCTTCTTGCAGAGAAGAGGCCGGATCAGCTTCAACTTGTTACTCGTGGTTCTGGAAACTTTACATGGCAACCTCCAACCTACTCTACTACTGATGGTGCTAGCTGAGATTCTAAGGGCTTTGTATGCATGTGCATGAGGGTATGATTTCTTTAAGGGATGTAACTTGCTGCTTCAGATCTGGGCCACAGAATATTTCTTCCAGTGAGAGGCCACCATTGACCACTTTGTAAGCGTCAGCAACATGATCTGCAAAAGGATGAGACATTGGGTCTCCCCACATGGACAAGAAGAGTGAAAAGAAACAACAACAATAACAACAACAACAACAACAACATACCCAGTATTATCCCACACCGTGGGGTCCGAGGAGGGTAGTATGTACGCAAGCCTTACCCCTACCTTGCGAGGATAGAGAGGCCACCATTGACCACTTTGTGGGTGTTAGCAACATGATCCGCAGTCACAACGAGAGGATGAGAAATTAGGTATCCCCACATGGACAAGAAGAGTGGAAAGAAAGAACAACAACAACATACCCAATATTATCCCACACCATAGAGTGTGGGGAAAGTAGTGTGTACGTAGACCTTACCCATACCTTGTGAGGATAGGGAGGCCACCATTGACCACTTTGTGGGCATCAGCAATATGATCCACAGTCACAACGAGAGGAAGGGACATTGGGTCTCCCCACATGGACAAGAAGAGTGGAAATAAACAACAACAACAACAACAACAACAACATACCCAGTATTTTCCCACACCATGGGGTCTGGGGAAGGTAGTGTGTACGCAGACCTTACCCCTACCTTGTGAGGATAGAGAGGTTGTTTCCCCATGGATAAGAGTGGAAAGAAATGCTGACTAATATAAGTGGAGAATGGGTCAATTGGAAGCTGTCATTGTTAGGAGGGAGGACAATCTTAAGGACTCCCCAGAAATACTTCATTGAGCTTATAGAACTTGAGGGCATCCAACCTTACTCACCCCTGCAGGTTCTAAGACACTTCTGGATGATCTAGGATATGCCTTTATGGACGAGGACAGCCCTATATGAGAATGAGTACAATAGACAGATTCCAATACCAAGGATAAAGAAGCTCCAAGAAGAGTAGAAAATTTTGGTCACAATGCTGGTGGGTCAAAACTTGTGGTACACTCTGAAATATTATGTGTGAATCAACGAGGAAGAGGAGCTAGCCCGACCAAGTAGAGAGGGTATAGCCTAGCTGGAGGAGCAGTGGATGCTTTGGAAATCTACCATGAGAGTCTTCCACATTACCTTGTGACTACCTCGATGCACTGTCAAGTACTCCCAGGATCCATCGATCACATGCTGCCACCTACTGAAGACGATGGCTAGGTAGTGGAGTGCATCCAAATAGAATTCAAGATAGAGCCGGAGGGAGAACCAGAAGAAGAGTCTAAGTTCAACGATGACGAAGCGGAGTTTGAAGAAGATCCGGAGGAAGATATGGAGGAAGAGCCAGAAAAAGAAGAAGAGGAGGTGGGGAATGATTTTGGGGATGGTTACTAGAAGTTGGTTGATATCCCCTTCTTTCCCACTTTGTATCTTTATCCCCGGTTTTCTTATTTTCCCTTAGGGCAAGTTGTTTAAGCCCATGCAGTTCTATGAGTACCAAAAACAGTAATATAATCTATGTTCCCACCTACCTCAATCCAAGCGTTATCAATGAAAACAAAACTTGCTTCGGATCTAAATGTGTCAAGTCTAATTGTTTGTCAAACATTCGCGAGATAGGCCCACCTCCGGTAATGAGAGGTCCCACGAATTCTAGGAAAACACACTTGCCTGAATACGTAAATTAACTGCTCTATATGATCTTCTGCTTGTATAAATGAAGAAACTGACTTCTGTTTCTTTTTTTTTTCTTTTTTCATTTCTTTTTTCATTATTAATCCCAAAAAATAAAATTGGTTTGTGTCGACCCGAAACTGGCAGAACCACCGTACATCTTAAGATTACAGGGGAAGATGTCTGCTACAGAAAACCCGACCTAACATGCTCTGGTCATAGATGATAGCCCGGGCGATCGAGAGAGAATAACGATACAAGGAATGATGAACACGTGTCCAGGATGGCCCAGAAGATTGAGTCTTTAAGGGAGTAAGTATAGCATATCAGGGAACTAGCACATCTGGCCATGACAACGCTCCCTCAGCCACCTCGTTTTCCTTCTTTGGATTCAATCCCTGACCATTTTCCTTCCATATCATGCCAGCCCAACAACGCCCCGACTTCAGTCCCCACCACTCAAATCATACCTCCAATAACTCTAGAAAACCCACCAAATACCCTTATCCATACTCCCTACATACCACATTACATCCCAAGCCACAAAACCCGCCTATTACCATCAATACAACTCACACCCCTTCTCGTAACGGAGTCACTGTTACTACTCACTAAAACCAGCACATACATATGGCACATACCGCAGCCCATGAGCGATATGTTCCTCCTATATATATCGTTTCTGAACCTACCTTTACAGCGCATGTCACGGTCAGGGTGCCTTATGAGATTAACTAGTATGATGATATGGAAAGAGAAGCTAGACATAAGGAAGAGGAGTCAGTGTCTAAGTAGTTATAAATCTTGAGAAAACAAATGAAGAACCTCCAGGTCGCTCAGGGAAGTGGAAGTTTGGAATACGAGGATCTGTGTATCCATCCGAATGTGGATATGCCAGTAGGGTATAAGTTGCCAAAGTTTGATATCTTCGACGAGACAAGTGATCCCCTCGCACATTTGAGGGCATATTGTGACAAGTTAGTTGGAGTGGGAAGGAATGAGAAGCTGAGAATGAAGTTGTTTATAAGAAGCCTGACGGGAGAAGCACTTACCTGGTATACTCGACAAGATCTGCAAAACTGGATAACATGGCAGGATATGGCGGAAGATTTCATGAATCGCTTTCGATTCAACACGGAGATCACTCCCGATAGGTTTTCACTGGTAAACCTATAAAACAAAACGTCCAAATCATTCCAAGAATATGCAAGTCAGTGGAGGTTAGAGCCCGCCAGGGCACAACCTCCATTGTACGATAGTGAATTAACCAAGTATTTCATTAGGGCTTAGGAAGGGATATACTATGAAAAAATGAAGGGAATGATGGGACAAAAATTCCCTGAACTGGTCAAGATGGGAGATTTCTTAGAAAAAGGTATAAAATTCGGCAAAGTACAAGCCATGGCTGCACTACAAGCATCTAGCAAGGCAATCCAATAAGGGTCAATAAGTAGAGAAAAGAAGAAAAAAGAAAAAGCCTCACCAGTCGTCCCTTACTATCAACCCAACCCACATCATGGAAACACTTCTTATTCCCTGAACAATCATTCACCACCACCCGTCTACACTCCATTCTACAACACACGGCCATATTACAACCCACATCCTCAATATAACCGTCCTCGAGCCCATAACAACCCAAATCTATAACGACCATATGCTCATGTCCAAACCACCACTCATCAAAATTTACCCACATATACACCACGCCCTCGTCCAAATTTTGAAGAGAGGGGCCCCAGAAATTATACCCCGATTGCTGAGCCTCTAGCCCAATTGTTCGAAAGATTGAGGAGAGAAAGATTTATATATCCGGTGGAAGGAAGGGTTCCTAAGTATCCCTCAAAGTATTTTTGATGCATCCAAAAGGTGTGTGTATTATTCAAACGTACCTAGCATGATACTGAAGATTGCTTTAAGTTGAAAACTGAAATTGAAACACTGATCAAGAGAGGGGCCATTCAGTTGAAGAGCGCAAAACACACACTTATATATGCTCGCTAGTCGAATATAGTATAATATAATATCGTATCCACAAGGATTGGAGTTAAACAGTATTTTCGTAGTTTAAAGCTTGACTGTTATCCAAGATGATCAACAATTGAGATTTATATGATTAAAACTAAAGTTAACTAAGAGTCTAAACTATTGGCTAATGACAATTGCAACAATAGTAAGCAAAGAAGATATCAATGGGAGAAAATAGGGGTTGATTGGATAGGTGCAAGATACTTGTCTCAGATTTAACTCTAATTAATTCACTTCTAAGGTTCAAGTGAGTCTCTCGAATTCACTCTATTATTAGCTCGAATGTTCAGTAGAAACTCCTCTCTCGATTAAATCTCAACCTCACAATATGAACTAAGTTAAGCTCGGTGAAGATATGTAAGAATTCGTAGTGGATTGGTTTGTAAGAGAACCTCTTTCGATTATTTTCCTAACTAGGTTTAAATAATAATTCACTAGCCTCTTTCGATTACTAAGAAGAATCAATGCATTCAACCAACAAGTTAATGCAAAAACATCACAAGTTACGACTCTTTCGATTATATAAACATGTGAATATATATGCAATAATTAAAACACTCAAAACTATTCAATACATACAAACTAGAGTTAATATCCACAAACAATTCTTAATACACCTAATCCATCAATCCCTAAAGAGAACTACTCCATAGATATGGAGTAATTCATCACAAATAAGTTTAAGCTAAAGGAAAACATAAAACGATCCAAACTCGTCTCTTGAGTAAGGATTGAAGGATGCAATCCTTGTGCTCTTGCTTCTACCACTTCTCCTTAGCCTCCTTAGGTCTAAAGTATGTCAAAATTCCCAAAAATACCATTTTTCCATGTATATATACCAAGTAGGGTCGGGCCCAAACAAACACACCTTCTCCTTCACGAAATAGGACTCTTCCCGGACAGGACGTGCACGGCCGCACACCTGGAGATGTGCTCGCACATTAGGCCATGCACTTTGGATGGTACACTGCCTCAAATGCGCGCCCAGTGCATGCTCGTGCACCTCGGTGACACCCGGCTCGATTCTTCGTTTCTCTCTTTGAATGCACTAGTGTTTGTTGATCCCCGAACGCGATCCCAACTTAATCCTTGGGCTTTTACTCGGACTTCAAAGCTCCAAAATAGCATGAATTCATACCACAACATCTACATAGCTTGGAATCACTTCTACAAGGTATAAAACACATAATTAATGCAAAATACTAGTGATTAAGGCTCAAACTCAATTAAAGTACAGTAAATTAGAGTGCGATAAGCCACTAAAACATACAATTATAGCCTACCATCAGCACCCCACACTTAAACCATTGCTCATCCTCGAGCAATCAAACTGCACTTTATATAGACATGACCTTTTTAAACTTCTCTCATAACTCATCATACCAAGAATATTTAAAATAGACTAAGCACAATACCGTAACTTTCTCGCTTGAAGAGTTGACTCAATAGCACCAAGCATTTTTCACAATCTACTCACTTACTCTAACACAGAGTCCAATGACATTACCTTTCCTTCATGAATCAAGTACCCTAACACAACAATAGAGAGTAGTTCCACACAGCATAACCATTAAGAATATAAGGACCTGTAAACATTTAAACCAAAAACTCTGGGTTTCATGGTGCCAAGATAGATTCCTGCGTTATTATAGTAGAAATGTTTCATGGAGAGCTTGCGAGCCGCGGTTCAGACTTTATGAATTGAACAGTACCCCACGGACTTGGAGGAAAATGTTTTACAGAAGAATGCATTTCTGCGGCCCATTATGCGGCCGCATAATCACTCTGTGGACCGCATAATGGCCGCAGAGTGAAGCAGAAAGTCTGGCCAATGTGAGGTCAGTTTTGCGGTCGATTATGCGACCGCATAATCAATATGTGGACCGCATATCGATCGCATAATCCCTCTTGAGTTTTTTGCGGAGGGAGTTGTGCGGTGTATTATGCGACCGCATACTGTTCGCATACCTGGGCCGTAAGTTCAGGCCCCTGAGGGCCATTTCTGCGGTCACTTTGAGGACCGCATAACCATTATGCGGTCGCATATGCGACCGCAGACCTGTGTCGGGACACCCATTTTCTTAATTTATCTTGCATGCATGTATGATAAAGAGTAGGGGAAAAGTGAGCTAGAACCATGAACATTTTCCTAATTTTGGGTTCAATTTGTATATTGCTAAAATATATTATGGTTGCTAAGGGTTTCGGAAAATTATAGAGTCTAAAGAAGCGCAATTGAGGTATGTATGGCTAACTCTCTTCATCCTAGAATCAAACTCCTGGTGTCCGAATAATGGGTGTAAGTTCTAACTTGATCATACTAGAATTGTTTGCCTTAGTGTGTTGGATTGAACGATTCATGTCCCCTAATTGTTTTAGATGGTTACCATGTCATCATACTATTTGAAAACGTAATTATGTTGTTTCCAAGCTCCTTCCCTTATGTGTGCAATGTCTTATGTGATGGTACTTATCGACATGAATAAGGATGTTTTTGAACGGATAAAAAGGGAAAAAACTTGAATTGTAAAATGTTCCCAATTGCCAAGAACTACTTAATAAATGAGGTTGTTTGTGCCATATAACAAAAGATGGGAAAGAAATGTGAATTGAGTGAACAATTGAAAGAGGTTATGTCTCAAGTGAGATGGCTTAGCCGATCGGGCCGAGATCGAACGCCATGCTATACACATGGTGGAATTTGTATTGGAATTATTGAATTACATTGTGGATATGGATATGTCTCACTTGAGATGGCTTAGCCGATCGGGCCGAGATCGAACGCCATGCTATACACATGGTGGAATTTGTATTGGAATTATTGAATTACATTGTGGATATGGATATGTCTCACTTGAGATGGCTTAGCCGATCGGGCCGAGATCGAACGCCATGCTATACACATGGTGGAATTTGTATTGGAATTATTGAATTACATTGTGGATATGGATATGTCTCACTTGAGATGGCTTAGCCGATCGGGCCGAGATCGAACGCCATGCTATACACATGGTGGAATTTGTATTGGAATTATTGAATTACATTGTGGATATGGATATGTCTCACTTGAGATGGCTTAGCCGATCGGGCCGAGATCGAACGCCATGCTATACACATGGTGGAATTTGTATTGGAATTATTGAATTACATTGTGGATATGGATATGTCTCACTTGAGATGGCTTAGCCGGTCGGGCCGAGACTGGACTACGTGTAAAAACACGGTGGCATTGTGAGTTGTGACTTTGGCACTAAAGATTATTAATCTAAAAAGATGGAAAGATTGGATTGGAAACTATGTGACCCTTAGTTGAAGTTTTCTTTGTATTTCTATGAAATTCTTATTGATTATTATGAATGTTCATTCTACTAAGATTGGTGTTTGCCTTACATACTAGTACTATTCAACAGTACTAACGTCCCTTTTGCCGGGGGCGCTACATCTTTGAATGGATGTAGGTGTTTCCATCGCAGATAGTGCCGATCGCACATAGGTGGTGCTCTTTTTCTCTCCCCACAGCAGTCTTGGTGAGCCCCATTTCTCCCAGGGGTCATGTAGTCCCTTTTTTTTTGTATAAGTTTTCATATTTTGAGGTATAATCGGGGCCTTGTTGCCGGCGTTGTCATGTTGCTCTTTTGTACTCTTAGAGGCTCCGTAGACGTTTATGTGGGTCATGTATGTATGTTGGGGTGGTCGTTGGATCAAGTTGTATTTTGGAAACTCAACTATGGCATAGTGTATATAATGATAAATGGACTAGCAACGTTTATATATTTATATAACTGACCTCTCCCCTGTTTTACAAATGGTGATGTGGTCCCTTTTTGGATTATGAATGAGTCGGGTAGGAAAGGTTTAATAGGCTTGCTCGACCGGATCCACTCGATTGAGTGCCAGTCACGCTCTCCGAGTTTGGGGCGTGACAAAGAACAACTAGGAACTCAAAATAGACAGAATTCACTCTCTCTGAAAAACATTCATATGCCACAAAAGATGAACCATAGGTTTGCCCATAGTGTATTACTCTACTAATTGAGCTCATTCAGTCAAGGATCTAGTAGGACTTTCATTGGTTGTAATGTAGGTTGCGGGACGGGTAGGATACATTTAGATATAAGAGTGACTACACCTCCCTAAGCACTTTATTACATACATTACATTCAAAACCCCACACTTATGTCAAACCAAGACTCCACCTTCATATCCATATATATTAACTCCCAACTTCTTTAAGCACTATTACATCAAGAGTTGCCACATAATTTTCACAACAATACACTAAGTATTTTTTTTTCCTTTTTCAATTTAAGTGGCTCTTACTTTATCAAAATATTGCACCTTTCTCCTTAATTCATTAGTTCCACTCAAAAGCCAAACCAACCACCCTACACTTATCTTTTACAAAGTTCATCATAAATTCAAGTGCTCACGAGAGGTACAAGGTTCAAATAGATGGTCAATTCAAATAAAATGGGTAAGGCTTGTAGTGTGGTTGCCAAAGAAACAGGATTACAGGTTCAGCGGGGTTAAATACGATACATAACAATTAGGTGGGTAAACGCATATCATTGGCTTAACAAAGAAATGCCTATATCTTTTCCAAGACTAAATAAAACTACTATTTCGCTTTGTAAACACATGGGGCAAGTTCTAGACATCAAATGCAATGCAAAGAATACACCAAAACCTCGCACACACATAGAACATAACTCACTCAAGATTGGATTATCAAGACACTCTAGTCAAAGCAGTTAAGCAAATTTAAGATCATACAGTTTAAGGTACTTACACAAGAGTCAACAACTGAGCCTAAGTGTCACAACTAAAGCACTCACCATTCTCAAGGCATAACAAATTTAAGAGATATTTCTTTTATTTCAAATCATAGCACAAAGTTTCCTACTACTAACTAAAATACAACTAACTACACTCGGTTCAAACAAAACCCTTGGAAAAGAACCGCGGCACAAAGAAAAAATAAGGTAGAATTAATACACTACCTAACAAAATAAAATATTTTTGTCTTTTTCTTTCGACTTTAATCCTTCAAGAAACCTGTCGAATGATATCCATCGTCGGGAAAAATCGAAAATTTTAAATTTTTATGGTTTTTCCAAAAATATTTCTTCTATCAAACTACTCCAACTAACCAAAAGAAACTAACCAAATTAATATACATACAACATACAAATATCCCTCCACCCCACACTTTAAATTGTGGCATGTCTCCATGACACACAATTAAAAAGCATAAGGTAGAAAAAACTTCCTTGAATGTCTAGTCGGGGTCTGAGTCGAAGTCGGGCTCCATTCTTCGCGCCCGAACTAGTGCACACATCCACGCGGACAGCTTCTTCTCAGCCTTCTTGGGGTACACCCCACACTTGTATTTCTCAATCACTGGGACCTTCTCTTTTGAGCTTTTCACTCTCCACTTTACACTTGTAGCTGGCTTCTCCTTTCTCACCCCCATCTTCACATTTATCTCAAAAGTCGTCGTCTCCTCACCCACTCTAAGCATGAGCTTTCCATCATGTATGTCTAATATTGCTCTGCTTGTCGCTATGAATGGTCTTCCTAAGATAAGGGGGACCTTTTTGTTCTCATCCATCTTCACCACAATGAAATCTACATGAAATATAAACTTATCCACCCAAACTAAGACATCTTCCACTATCCCCTTGTGTATCAAAGTTGTTTGGTCGGCCAGCTGCAAAGATATTGGCACAGACCTTATCTCTCCAAGCTCATTCTCTAATTTCTTGTAAATAGATAAAGGCGTTAAATTAATTGAGGCACCAGAATCACACAAAGATTTATCAAAATTAAGAGTGCCTAACGAGCAAGGTATAGTAAAACTCCCTTGATTTCCACACTTTTGTGGGAGTTTATTTTGCAAGATTGTGTTGCAATGCTCGGTGAGCTTGACTACCGATGTCTCCTCGGTCTTCCTTTTCTTTGTAAGGATCTCCTTCAAGAATTTGGCATAAGATGTAATTTGTGAGAGCACTCCTATGAATGGTAAATTTACATTAACCTGTCTCAGCATATCTAGATATCTCTCAAACTCTTGGTCCATCTTTTCTCTATACAGCTTTTGGGAAAAAGGTAGAGCAGGCATGTTCTTGCTCTCTTCATGTTCCTCCCTTCTTGAAGTTTCCTCCTTCTTCTTTTTCTCAGCTCCTTTCTTACCTTTCTTTTTCTTATCAACTTCATTTTTCATCTGCTCCTCAACTTCTTTTTCAGGTACCACCTTTTTGGACTGTAGTGGGATCTTTCAATACTTTCCCGCTTCTCAAGGTCACATCATTTATCGTTTCTTTGGGGTTTCTTTCAATGTCAACTGGTAGAGCGCCTGGGATTATCTTAGACAATACAATTGCAATTTGCCCCATTTGCTTCTCCAAATTTCGCAAACCAGGGCCAAGTTCTTTGATAGCTGAACCATGAGCATCTAATCTCTCATCTTTCTTGACAATAAAGGACTTCATTAGATCTTCTAGCCCAGGCTGAGTGGAATGTTGAGGTTGGAACTGCGGCCTCGGATGATTCACAAAACCAAAAGCTCCTTGAAATCTGGGATTATTTTGTTGCCATACATTTTCAGTACCCCCAGGTGAACTCCATGAAAAACCAGGGTGCTTTTGACCCATTGCATTGAAGTTATAATTCTCAACAGCATTAACTTCCTCAATTAAAGCTTGACACTCATGAGTAGGGTGTCCTCTTCTACATATATCACACGCTGCATGGGGCTCACTGTGTATTGAAGCTAAGGTCAGCTTCCTTATTTTCCTGGCCATGGCATCAAGTTGTACCTGCACCGATGTGTTAGCGTTAACTTGGTGAACACCAGTTGATCTTTTTCTTTCAGCAATTTCAGAGGGCCACTGATTTGCGTCTTTAGATAACTCATTTATAATTATGACTATCTCCTCTGGAGTCTTTTTCATCAACGGGCCCCAAGCTATATTACCCAATGTTCTTCGTGAGGCTGGTGTCAATCCATCCCAAAAATCTTGGAGTTGCATCCAGAGTTCAATTCTGCTATGTTGACACTTTTGCACTATATCATTAAACCTCTTCCAAGATTCAAACACTATTTCAGTGTCGTTTTGGCAGAAGTTATGGATTTCTCTTCTAAACTTTTCCGTCTTAGCTGATTAGAAATATTTGTCAAGAAATTTTTTGGTCATCTCATCACATGTTCTAATCTATCCATTAGACAAGCTTCGAAGCCAGTGCTTTGCATTATCTTTGAGAGTAAAGGGGAATGCCCTTAAGTAAACTGCATCTTGTGACACACCATTGTATTGAAAGGTGTTCATAAGATCCTCAAAGTCCATCAGATGATTGTTTAGATCTTCGTTCATCTTTCCTCTGAAAACGCAGCTATTTTGAAGAGTTTGGAGCAACCCTTGCTTCAGCTCAAAATTATTAGCTGCAACTGGAGTTGGTCGCACACTTGATAAGCCTTGGTTGTAGACCGGTCTAGCATAATCACCAAGTGGTCTCCCAGCACCGGGAGCTATATTTTTGAATTGGTCTTCACCCAAAGGTTGATTCTGAACAATTCTCTGAGCCCTATCCTCTTCATAGACAAGTTGTGCATTTCGAAGAGGTGTCTCCTCAGCATCTTGTGTAGCATTTTCTCTTTGCTGTGCTGCCTCTCTTGCAGCCAAATCCACATTATCCTCATATCCCGCCATAATTTCTTTGGTTGAGGATTGCCCAACCTTCTTAATATTCTCGGGAGATATCTTTCCTTCCTCACCTGTCGCAGTTGTTTCTCAATTTCTTGTTCATATGGTAGCACTTCCATCCCATAGGATCGAATCATGCACCAACCTGTAGCCAGTGCACAATCAAGTAACACCAAACGTAAAAAGAGAAAAATCAAATAAAAATAAAAATTCCTGAATTATCACCACAAACAATTTCAAAACTATTAATTGCTAATCCCCAACAACGGCGCCAAATTTGACGAGCGCAAAACACGCACTTAAATATGCTCGCTAGTTGAATATAGTATAATATAATATCGTATCCACAAGGATTGGAGTTAAACAGTATTTTCATAGTTTGTAGCTTGATTTCTATCCAAAATGATCAATAATTGAGATTTATATGATTAAAACTAAAGTTAACTAAGAGTCTAAACTATTAGCTAATGACAATTGCAACAAGAGTAAGCAAAGAAGATATCGATGGGAGAAAATATGGGTTGATTGGATAGGTGTAAGATACTTGTCTCGGATTTAACTCTAGTTAATTCACTTCTAAGGTTCAAGTGAGTCTCTCGAATTCACTCTATTATTAGTTCGAATGTTCAGTAGAAACTCCTCTCACGATTAAGTATCAACCTCACAATATGAACTAAGTTAAGCTCGGTGAAGATATGCAAGAATTCGTAGTGGATTGGTTTGTAAGAGAACCTCTTTCGATTATTCTCCTAAATAGGTTTAAACAATAATTCAACTAGCCTCTTTCGATTACTAAGAAGAATCAATGAATTAAACTAAAAAGATAATGCAAACACATCACAAGTTACACCTTTTTCGATTACATAAACATGTGAATATATATGCAATAATTAAAACACCCAAAACAATTCAATACATAAAAACTAGAGTTAATATCCACAAACAATTCTCAATACACCAAATCCATCAATCCCTAAAGAGAAATACTATATAGAGTAATTCATCACCTATAAGTTTAAGCTAAAGGAAAACATAAAACGATCGCAACCCGTGTCTTGAGCGAGGATTGAAGGATGAAATCCTTGTGATCTTGCTTCTCCCACTTCTCCTTTGCCTCCTTAGGTATAAAGTATGTTAAAATTCCCAAAACTACCGTTTTTCATGTATATATACTAAGTAGGGTCGGGCCCAAATGAACACACCTTTTCCTTCACGAAATAGGACTCTTCCCGGACAGGACGTGTGCGGCCGCACACCTAGAGATGTGCTCGTGCATTAGGCTGCACACTTTGGATGGTACACTACCTCCAATGCACGCCCAGTGCATGCTCGTGCACCTGGGTGACGCCCGGCTCGATTCTTCATTTCTCTATTTGAATGCACTAGTGTCCGTTGATCCCCGAACTCGATCCCAACTTAATCCTTGGACTTTTACTCAGACTTCAAAGCTCCAAAATAGCATGAATTCATACCACAACATCTACATAGCTTTCACTCAATCATACAAGGCATAAAACACATAATTAGTGCAAAACATTAGCAATTAAGGCTCAAACTCAATTAAGGTAAAGTATATTAGAGTGCGATAAGCAACTAAAGCTACAATTATAGTCTACTATTATCAGTGCACTCCGGATCCGTCCAATATGAATCGCAATCCGCTGCCAAATCACCAAAATCGGGGGGGGGGGGGGGGGGGGGTCAACATGATCAAATTGGATGAAGAATACGATTTGAAAGGAACCATTATCACATTAGGAAATGCAGAGGCCACAATAATCCCACCTCAAAGGACTCTGATGATCACAATACAAACACCTACAGTGACGGTTTAGACTTATCAGCGACAACCTGTCATTGCAACAGGAGACGAAGGGAGTTAGGGAATACAAAACTGTCCCATGGACATACTAGCAAAAGGGGAAAGCCAAGGTGACAGACTCTGTGGCATCCCATGGTATGACTAGGTCAGGGAGATGTTACGCTCCTGAAGATACAAATCGAGGGAATTTGGGAAGAGAGCAGATTCAAAGAAGGAACATAACAGACCTCGAAGCCGCAGAATTCTGGAAGAGAATGTCGACTAAAGAGTACTCCGTGGGGGAGCAGCTGAAGAACACTCTGGCGCAAATATCAATCATTGATTTGCTGATGAGCTCCGACAGTCATAAGATGCCCTGATAAAAGTACTAAGTGAGGTAAGTCTGCCAAGAAACACAACCAGTGAGGCACTGGCTACAACAATTAGGAAAATGATCGAAGCAAATATGATCACTTTCAGAAGAGACGAGCTTGCTATCGAAGGAATGGTCACAACAAAGCTCTACATATTACTGTCAAATGTGGGGACAATGTAGTGTCTTGAGTACTGGTTGATGGAGGGTCAGGATTCAACATATGTTCGCTCTCTACTCTCCAGGATTTAGGAATCCACATGAGGGAAGTCAAGGAAAGCCATGTGAGGGTAAGGGCTTTTGATGGTTCGCGGAAGGATGTTATTGGAGAAATTTATTTGGCTTTGCAAATCAGACCAGTTGAATTTCCCATATTGTTTCAAGTGATGGATATTTCTTCTTTATACAACTTGCTGCTGGGAAGACCCTGGATACCCATGGCAGGGGAGGTCACATCCACCTTACACCAATACATGAAATTTGAGTGGGGATATCAAGAGATCGTGGTCCATGGCGAATGGGGACAATCGGCTTATTTGGAGCACGCAGTCACGTTCATCGAAGGGCTAGATAGAGTTGCTTTCCATGCAGTGGAAATCATGCAGACTACCGAAATAGAAGAGACTGAACAAAACTTGGGAATGCAGCCGCCGTATAGATCCAAGAAGGCTATGAGGGAGATTATGAAGTATGGATACAGACCAGGAACCAGGTTAGGAGCCAAGTCAGATGGGATTACAGAGCCAATTGAACCAAATGGGCAGAAAGGAAGGGTCGGCATAGGATATCAGCCTCCAATGGGTAAAACTCATACCGACAGCTCCGCGGAAAAGGCTTTTGTGCCTAAGTATGTTTCGAGTACGGGCCAGAGTTCAGCACTAGAAAATGATATTACCGATGGAAAGGGAAGGTTGTTCGTGGCTATGATTGAAGAATGATGTGCAGGAACTATCATCAATACACCGACCATCAGGAATTCTGAACCAGGATAAGAGCTGCGGAATTGGACCGCCAGTCCATCTTTGGTTTGCCAGGAGTCTTGGTAGTGTGCAATTGTAAAAGTTTTCTTTTGCAAAGCACTCGGTCAATTGAGGTCGGCACCGTGTCTCTACCTTTTTGTCATTTGCCTCTTTTAAACGCTTAGACGTTCCTCTTTTGATGAAATAAAAAGAATCATTTTCTTAAAATATTGCAACTTTATTTACCGTTTTATTTATACTTAGTTTTTCTTTTTAGTAATCAAAATGATAAAAACTTGCATTCTGCGATTGTGACATGTATCGAAACTACCGAGCAAAATGACCCAGATTATGAGAAATATAATGAGAGTATGATGCTAGATAATCTCCCACAAGAGATCGAACAGCCAGAGAGTCAGAAAAATCCCAACCTTGAAGAAATGAAAGTGGTCAATCTTATAAGCAAATAAGACGTAAAAGAAACCAGAATCAGCATTCATCTAGAAGCCGAGCAGAGGAAAAACATGGTTTAGCTCCTCCGACAATACATTGATGTGTTCTCATGATAATATGATGATATGCCTGGATTAAGTACTGACATTGTCTCATATTGATTCAATACCGATCCCGCCACACCGTCGGTCAAGCAAAAACCCAGAAAATTCAAGCCCGATTTGAATCTAAGGATAAAAGAGGAAGCAACCAAGCAAATAGAGGCGAATGTGGTAAGGGTCACCAATTATCCCAGCTGGTTGGAAAATATTGTCCCAGTACCAAAGAAAGATGGGAAGATTAGGATATGCGCGGATTACCGAGATCTCAACAAAGCTAGTCCAAAGGATGACTTACATTTTCCAAATATCCGCATCCTCATCGACAACTGCGTGAAGCATGAACTGCAAGCGTTCATGGATTGTTTTGCTGGATACCACCAGATCTTGATGCACGAGGAAGATGCAGAAAAGACAGCCTTCACCATACCTTGGTGAGTTTACTGCTATAGAGTCATGTCGTTCGGTCTCAAGAACGCCGGTGACACTTACATAAGGGCCATGACGACCCTTTTTCATGATATGATTCATAAGGAGATTGAAATTTATGTGGATGATGTCATCATCATGTCTCAAAAGAGTTTAGAACACATGGAAAATTTGATGAAATTGTTCAAGAGCCTGCAGAGGTACATATTGAAATTGAACCCGACAAAATGTGCGTTCGGAGTCCCTACTGGAAAATTGTTAGGCTTCATCATAAGCAGAAAAGGGATAGAACTGGACCCATCAAAAATCAAGGCCATTCAAGAGTTTCCACCGCCCAAGAGTAAGAAAGATGTGATGAGTTTCCTGGGTAGACTGAATTACATCAGTCATTTCATAGCCCAGTCCACAATAATTTGTGAACCCATTTTTAGGTTGCTGAGAAAGGACGTTGCTACAAAATGGATAGAAGAGTGCCAGAAAGCCATCGATAGAACGATGGAGTATTTGTCAAATCCACCAGTGCTGGTTCCCTTGCCCAAGAAACCATTGTTACTATATTTGTCAATCTTGGATAATGCCTTCAGATATGTGTTGGGACAGCATGACGAAATTGGAGAAAGGAGCAGGTCATCTACTACTTAAGTAAAACATTCACACCATGAGAGTCCAAGTACACTTGGATAGAATGCACTTGTTGCGCTCTGACTTGGATCACCTAGAAATGAAGGCACTACATGTCAGCATACACTATGCATCTGATATCTTGGCTCGACCCTCTCAAGTACACCTTTTAGAAGTCGATGCCTACCGGAAAGCTAGCTAAATGGCAAATTCTCCTCTGCAAATTCGACATTATGTATGTAACTTACAAGGCTATCATGGGGCAGTCTTTAGCTGACCACCTCGCAGAGAATCCAGTGGACAAGGATTACGAGCCGCGCACTATGTATTTTCCCAACGAAGAGGTATTATTCGCCAGAGAAGATATTGCAGAATCATACCCAGTATGGAGAATATTTTTTGATGGAGCAGTGAACTTCAAAGGAGTAGGAATTGGGGCAGTCCTAATTTCGAAGTCTGGACATCATTATCCAGCATCGGCAAAGATAAGATTCCCTTATACCAATAATATGGCTGAATACGAAGAATTCATCCTTGGGATCAAAATGGATGTCAACATGAACGTCAAGGAACTTTTGGTCATAGGGGATTCTGATCTATTGATACACCAAGTCCAAGGGGAGTGGTCTACCAAAAATGTCAAGATCCTTCTGTACCTGCACTGTGTAAAAGAGCTATGCAAGAAGTTCACAAAGATTGAGTTCAAGCACGTCCCCAGAATTCAGAACGAGTTTGTCGACATCCTTGCAACTTTATCTCCCATGATTCCGCATCAAAACAAGAACTACATCGACCCTATTGAGGTAGCTATCAGGGATCAACGTGCTTATCGCTTCCATGTAGATGAAGGGCCAGATGGTCAACTGTGGTACCACGACATCAAGAGATTCCTTAAAACTAGAGAGTAACCGGAGAATGCTACTAATAGTCAGAAGCAAGCCCTTAGGAGACTGGCAAATCACCTTTTTCTTAATGGGGAGTTGTAGATGCCAGACTTGGGTTTGTTGAGATGTGTAGATGCCGCCGAGGCGACCAGATTATTGGAAACAATACATGCAGGAACGTGCAGACCCCACATAAATGGCTTTACATTAGACAAGAAGAGCTTGAGAGTTGGATACATTTGGATGACTATGGAAGTGATAGTATCCGCTACGTACAAAAGTGTCACCAGTGCTAGATTCATGGGGATTTCATCCGGGTTCCGTCAAACGAGTTGAATGTGATGGGTTTGACTTGGTCATTCACCACTTGGGTCATTGACGTGATTGGACCTAAAGAGTCTGTTGCATCAAATAGACATTGTTTCATCTTGGTAGCCATCGACTAGTTCACTAAATGGGTCGAAGCATCTAACTACAAGGCCGTCACACAGATTTGGGATACATGTGTCAATCATCACTGACAATGCAGCTAACCTCAATAGCGACCTCATGAGAGAAATCTCTGAGAAGTTCAGAATCGTCCACCGCAACTCCACAGCCTACAGACCACAAATGAACAGGGCAGTCGAGGCCGCTAACAAGAATATAAAGAGAATTCTATGGAAGATAGTGGACAATCATAGGCAAGGGCACGAGAAACTATCCTTTGCCTTACTAGGTTATCGGACCACCATGAGAACATCTACTGGGCAACGCCATACATGTTAGTATAAGAAACCGAAGCTGTGATACCCACAGAGATAGAGATACCATCTTTAAGAGTCATTCAAGAGGCTAAGTTAGATGATGCAGAGTGGATAAACCCGAGTGGCTCTTCTTTCATATCAAATATTTCGGCTTATTGATGCCAATAATCCTCTTTCATTTCTTAGGTGCTCTCACCGCATAAACTGGTGGCGTGGTGACATTAATAGAAATAGGGACACTTTCCCTAACAACTGGTTCTTTCATTCACTCCTCGCTGCCTCGAACTCATGGTTTACTCATATGGAATATGAGACATGACGAGGAAATTAGTTTCCTATCTTGAGCTCTATCGCACGATCTGGAGTATCAAATAAGTGAGAAATTCTTAAATGTCCAAGTAGCCTCCTCATTATAGATGTGGTCGACAACACAACTATAAGAAGGACTCTATTAGACACGACTCCGAGACATCCTAGGACACTTTAAAACCTTAGGCTATGGTACCAAGTTTATCATGCCCCAAACTCGGGGAGCGCGACCGGCGCTCAACCGAGTGAATCCGGCCGAGCAAGCCTGTTAGATTTTCTTCTACCCAAACTCATCCATGAATAAAGAGGAGATGTTCTCCATTAATCAAATATTGAAAACATTTCATTTACAACTCCCATTTCACTTCCATTAGCAGCTTCATTCATAACTTTCAAACTATTACAAGTTTATAAATATAATGAAAAACATGTTTGCCAAATACCAACATTTCTAATTCAATTCCCAACATCGACTACCACCCACAAGCTGTCTATGGAGCCTCTAAGTACAACAGAAGAATAGTATGGAAGTGCCGGCAATAAGGCCCCGGCTATACCTCAAAACACAATGTACAACTCGAATGACGTTAGGATCGGAATAGAGTAGGGCTCACCAAAACATGCTGAATAGAGAGTGACTACTAACGAGGACCAAACCTGCCCGCTGATGAACCACCTGCATCCATTAAAGATGCAGCGCCCCCAGCAAAAGGGACATTAGTATATATGGAATAGTACTAGTATGTAAAGCTAACTGTCCTCTTTCAAAATAGAATTTCAATGTAAGAAAAGGGAAACAACAATCAACAATCAATGATATTCAAATACCAAGTTAAAACATAATAATTTACAAAATATGAAGATAAAACTGTGAAGTGATAATCAAAATATGATGATAATATTATTATTTTTGGATGGGAGATCTTTAGCACCGATATATTACTGTTCACAATATCACCTTTTACAATTCCAAAATTCACAATACCAATACCACCGTACTTTTAGCACGAATTCCAATCATGACCCGATCGTCTAGGCCATCTCATTAGAGACATCAAACACAATCACTCTCAATACCAATACCACTGTACTTTTAGCACGGAGTCCGATCGCAACCCGATCGGCTAGGCCATCTCATTAGAGACATCAACCACAATCATAATTTCAATTACAATTTCCAGCACAATTATCACCATATGTGCGGCATGGTATCCGATCACGACCTGATCAGCTAGGCCGTCTCACCACAATGCCGTTTGGATCAACATCATCCTTTTATATCAATCAATCTCATCGCAATTAAGGGAAATAATTTTATCACACCAATCTTATCCGAAATAAGGGGAATAATTTTATCACATCAATCTCATCCCAAATAAGGGGNGGGAATAATTTTATTACATCAATCTCATTCTAAATAAGGGGAATAATTTTATAATAATAACATAGGTACAAATATATTTACCTCATCATCTTTCACATTGTATGAATCTCCACTATTATTTTCAACCAATAACAACAACAATATTCCCTTGGCTATTTTGGTCATTCACAAGATTCTTTATTCAAGGCACGGTGGCCGTATTTGATATTCCACAGTTTCATTTTTTCCCTCTCGTGTATCATCATCATAAATATCAACATATATAATATTCCGAAAAACACAACTTTAAGTTCATTAGAAATGAACAATTTAAGCACAATAGATTGCTTTCCGAGAAATAGAGTAAAATAATTGGTAATTGATACGCAAGTTTAAATCATCAACAAGTAATACACCATTTATTCTTGAAATACTTTTCCCAAAAAAGAGCAATAAACAATTTTCACTCATGAATATGTAAGAACGCAAAACACATTGAAAATACTCACAAAGCATAGAATTAGTTAAAATAGCCACATATGGGCATGACTTGAGTTCATAAGCTTTTAGGAAATTCTATTTTTGAAGTCAATTCGGAGTAGTTGAATCAAGGCTCATTTCATAACCTTTCTCACGTCATTTCTTTTCATTGGCACCATTGGCCACAAGTATAACTTTTNCACAATCAATCTCAATACCAATACCACCGTACTTTTAGCACGGAGTCCAATCGCGACCTGATCAGCTAGGCCATCTCATTAGAGACATCAACCACAATCACAATTTCAATTATAATTTCCAGCACAATCACCACCATGTGTGCGGCATGGTGTCCGATCACGACCTGATCGGCTAGGCCGTCTCACCACAATGCTGTGTGGATCGACATCATCATTTTATATCAATCAATCTCATCCCAATTAAGGGGGATGATTTTATCACATCAATCATATCCCAAATAAGGGGAATAATTTTATTACATCAATCTCATTCTAAATAAGGGGAATAATTTTATAATAATAACATAGGTACAAATATATTTACCTCATCATCTTTCACATTGTATGAATCTCCACTATTATTTTCAACCAATAACAACAACAATATTCCCTTGGCTATTTTGGTCATTCACAAGATTCTTTATTCAAGGCACGGTGGCCGTATTTGATATTCCACAGTTTCATTTTTTCCCTCTCGTGTATCATCATCATAAATATCAACATATATAATATTCCGAAAAACACAACTTTAAGTTCATTAGAAATGAACAATTTAAGCACAATAGATTGCTTTCCGAGAAATAGAGTAAAATAATTGGTAATTGATACGCAAGTTTAAATCATCAACAAGTAATACACCATTTATTCTTGAAATACTTTTCCCAAAAAAGAGCAATAAACAATTTTCACTCATGAATATGTAAGAACGCAAAACACATTGAAAATACTCACAAAGCATAGAATTAGTTAAAATAGCCACATATGGGCATGACTTGAGTTCATAAGCTTTTAGGAAATTCTATTTTTGAAGTCAATTCGGAGTAGTTGAATCAAGGCTCATTTCATAACCTTTCTCACGTCATTTCTTTTCATTGGCACCATTGGCCACAAGTATAACTTTTACTCTTGGCACATTGGCCACACTTTATATCCCCAATTCACTTATTTCACTTCCAACCATCTTTATAGATTATCAACAATAAGACATTTCCAATCAAGACTTTAGGTACACATATGAGAAATTAATTGTCTTAAGCATATTGAGATTTTCTCACATAATTTGGCATCATAGCCTTCATTTGAAACATGTCTCAAAGACATAACATTTTAATATACATATCATTCTTGAACACATTCCCAAAGGATAACATAGTATGATAGGAACATTCGGAACACGTTTTGAATACATAATTCTCGACACTTTGCTTATTCGGGACAATCGAATTTATTGGGAATAACTCGGAACATAGAATAAAGAACTTGAGACAACCATACTTGAAACTTACGGGAACACCATGGGATTCAATTCTAAGAGAGTAGTCTAGCCAACATACCTCGCTTTGAGCTTTCTGTTAATTACTACAACGTTCCGGAAATTCTAGTAATCCCAATCTATTTTGAGACATAACAAAATTGAGGATAAATTAGGAAGGCATTCATGGTTTCAGCTCATTTGAGCATTTTATCAAACACTAGGTGTGCAAATTTGGTTACAAGGTTCTTCTACAAGATTTCCTTCATTCTACAACCCAATCATTACTTATTTAAGCTCAACAATCTTCCCACTAACTTATTGGTACATGCATGTATAACTAATACTCTCATACCCAAGAATCATACTCCTAATCAACCATATTCTACCCGAATTCGAAATTGAAAATTAGGGTATGGAACCTTACCTCTTAGATGAAGAACTTGTGAGATTTCCTTATTGGATTTCAAAGCTTGAACAAGATATTAATGAACAAATCATTTGATCTTCTTCCTCTCTCTTGAACACTCTCACTTCTATCTAAAATAATCAGATAATTACCCCAAAATAAGCCCCAAAGCCTATTTATCAAAATAGGGTCGGGTTATAAAAATAGGAAAATGGACCCTCCGAAATCAGGTATGCGGTCGCACAATGAACTGCACAATTGGTATGCGGGCCTCACAATATACCGCAAAATCGGTCACCAGAACTGGGCTGCATTGGCTAGGTTAGCGACCATTTTGCGGTTGTATAATCACTTTTGCGATCGCACTATGACTTTTGCGATCGCATGATGATTCTGCAATCGCACATCTTACCGCAGAATCACATTCTTCCATCCTTTGATAATTTGGTCATAATTTCTTGTAGGAGTGTCCAAATGACGAACGGTTTGAAGAGTTAGAAGATAGATTCGAAGACCTTTAATTTGATAGGTCATCTATCACATAACTCTTTATATATATGTATATATGCTCGTCCAAATTTTGATCTTGTGCGTACTCATTTAGAACTTTAGTCTATCATGAAATTTCCAACTTGACTTGTACTTAGGGCTCTCCTTAGACACCACATCACTTATAATATGCCTCATACACTTATTATCATATCCAATTGATATACATCATATTCATAGTCCTCGTCTGAATATAAAATATTATAATTAGCGCACATCAACTTTCTTAATAGCGCTTAAGTACTTCAAAATTTTCCGTGGTGTTACATTCTCCCCAATTTAAGAACATTCGTCCTCGAATGTTTTAAAAGTCACTTCTAATAATAGAATTACCATCTTTTTACCTCCAACCATTATACATAGGTGCTTATGACTACTTGGGTCCGATACTTCCTTTCCAAAATCTCGACTTACTTATGGCCCTTAAAATTTGGCTATCTTTATAAATTCTTAAAACTTTCAGCAAAGTTTCCCCTAACTGGGCCCATCCACCTGTCAGAGAATCCCATAAATCACCCTAACAACATTTCCATTACTCAACAATGCACCATAGTATATATCAACAACACCGATCTCAACATTAGGGCATTACATTAACAAAAGTGGTATCTTGACATGAAATATACACATTTAAACCATAATGCATAGAAGGTACATTTTTGAACCACAACCATTTGGCTCTACAAACAAGTGAGAATATTTCATTTCCTCAACACTTTCGGCCTACGAGGTGATCTCCTCGGCTCAGAGACTTAGCCATAGCACTTGACGGAGGCAATCTCAACATTCGAACTTATCTAACAAGGATGACAATTAGGTACCTCTCATAAGCCAATTACCCATTATATTCACCTTCACTAGCTTTAACCAGAACGATATGCAAAGGATTTCCAAGTACCTTCTTAGACATAGACACACGAAACACCGAATACATGGAGGACAATGATGGAGAAACATCATACTCATAGTTTGTCCTATTTCCTTCAAGATTTCATAAGGCCTAATGTGACTACACATACTTTACCTTTATTAACAATTCACATAGCATCCTCTTGGAGAAAATATTGAGAATAACCCATTCACTTTGTTCAGCTCTAAATATCTACGCCGAACACACAAACTTAACCTTTGGCGACCTCCAATAATTATTCTAAGATGTGCTAGCTTGAATATCACCATAAAATTTCCTATCTTATATACTTGATCATGGGATGACGCTTCTTCTTTGACATGGACATATGGAAGGCATAATCAGAAGGACAAAGACATTAGCGTCAATTATACTTGAAAGACTAAGAGTCATAAAAAGTACAACAACAATTATTTCATTCTATATGTGCCTTGTTCGGAAATAGTAAGCCTCGAAGAGAAATGGCCAAGTACATGACACCAGTCGTCTCCTAGAGTGCACGGAAAATCAGTTCAACTTGAAATAAGAATATTTTGGCACCCCGAATGTGATATGGGTTTCAAAATGCATGACATTGCGCTTTTAACATTAACTGACACAAGGAATCTATGTCACAAGCCCATGGGGATGAAAAAGAAGTTGAACACTTGTGAGACTATTATCATTCTCACAAGTTAACCCTTCCTGATAGTTGATCATATATGAGAGGACTAGAGATACGACAAACTTGTCTTTCAAATCAATATGCTCATCATAAGGCTATTTAACTTTCAACCACACCCAAGTGAAATCATGTATCTAGGATATCTTAATGTTGGGATGAAATCATGTATTGGTTAAAGAGAATGAACACTTTGCTATGAGCTAGACATATTTTTGCCACAACAACTCTCAAACTGCAATACTAGGCCACTTCATGGGCAACTACAATACTAGTAACAATGTGAGTTACTCACTGAGGCATGATCTAGGTGGACATGAAAGTCATACTGAGATGGGCGAACAGAAAGATCTTCTTGTAACAAATTCACGAAAACCTCAAATTCTCGAGAAACTTTATACAAACAAGTGACCATTTCAATTGACACATACACATATAATAGGTGCTGAGATATGCCCTCATGTTAATAGACAGTGAAAAGGATTCATGATAATATACACAAAGGAACAAAGTGATTGTTTAAACCATAGGAGCCACATACACCGGAGAAAAAAAGAGTGGCTCAAGAAGAATCTCAACACTAGGCTGATTTACATTAGATTTGATACCACATAGGTAAATATTATGGTGGTGCGTGCATAGGCACATGTGAGCAGATATTATCCATTTGAATCAAATGCTTCTGTAAGGAATTCACCATGTATAGTCCCTTGTTGAGACATTAGGGAAGCAGTGGGAAGTATTAACCTAGGGTTATAACTCATTCCAAGGAAATCATTATAAAACTCAATTCCTCAAGAGGTTGTAATTAAGAAAATTTTGATCAAGAAGCTTCACGAATACCGCGTCTCGATCAAAGAGTAGGTACATACAACATTTTGTGATTCAACATTTTGGTTAAGACCATATTTATATAGGCCCTTTCAATATAGATGTACATATACAAAAAGGAAAATAATGCGATGTTCATAATGATGTACTAAGGAGTGACTTACTTGATGACTTTAGATTGACAGGGA